>JAXGGA010017561.1:0-24041 GCA_038373865.1 Uloborus plumipes | reverse complement strand
ATAAGAAATGTTTGTAACAGGGTAGTGAATAGAATTTTTTCACAAACAAAAACTAATAATGATTAAGTAGGAAATTTGTAATGTAATGCAATTGGTAGCAACTAAAATAAACCTATTTTATGTTATTTTGTAGTAATATTGATTGTTTTAGTTTTTTTACCTTGTGATTATTGAATATTACTTCTCGTGCTAATCGAAGAATTCCTCATCCGGCGGATAACCTGACTGAAGATTTAAAATAAAATTTTAATCTTATTTTTAAATTCCAGGAATACCACTATGTAGTTATTACACATTTCAGTTATTTCTAAAACATTACATATGCCTGTGATTCTGTACTACAATATACTATATGGTGGAACAAAATTTTTAATCAAAATCTCTATCGGGGGAGGGTTGGGGGGGATCACGAGTTTCGAGAAATTTTGAAAAATGGCCTGCGGACCAAAAAATGGAGGCTCTTGCTATATTGGATATCACGTTTGGTCACTAGAGTCAAAGGAAGTATTCCTAAGGCAGCTAGATCACATGGCATTACCAGTTTTACTCTAAAAATTACTTTATTAAGTATGCCACATTTCAGTTGTTTTTCTGGCAGAATTTGTTCTCCCCTCGCTCTTCTACCTTGTCGATTAATGTCAACGATTTGTGGAACATTTTTCTTTTCATCGAATGTATAATTTTTAAGAGGTTTTTGATTACCCTGTTTTTCCTCACATTTTTTTTTTTCGTCTCAACATCTTCATATATGGCCTAAAAATGCAGAATTTCAAAATTTTCCTGGGGGGCGGGGGAAACCGAACACTCCCTGAAATATGAAATAATCTAGTTGACACTACTTAACACAGGTCATTGAATCACTCTTCTGATATCTATGCCACTGCAAGGTAAATCCGTAGAACAAAAAGAAAATACCGAAAGAGCATTAAAACATGAGAAAAATCACGGGAGATTTTTACCAACAAAAAAGACATACAAAATGATAAAAGGTCTGTTTTCTACCGAGGATGTCGTCCGGACTACACCAGAGCACCATGCCTCAGAGCTCAGTTAATTCTAAATAAGGTCCTGGTGGTAATTGGTAACTGAGGGAGAAAAAGTTTCATAAATTGTATGTACGATTCATCGGAAAAGTGAGAGCAAAATTTTCTCTTACGAAAAATCTCGAGGGGGGGGGGGAGACTCCCACCTGCACTTCTAAAATTTAAGGTCTGTGCCCCCCCCCCCCAAAAACTTTTAGTCACGCTACGCCTATGACTATTAGTATATGGTATTCATAATAAATATTGACAATAGTAATTTTATTTCAATAAGAAATGTATGAATATATTTTGTCCGGAAGTTCTTGTCAAGTCCGTTACCCTAAGATTATTTTAGTTAAAAAAGGTATTTATTGCTGTCAAAAGATGGTAACACGTATTCAATTAACGTAACAAATTAGTGACGTAACTTTTTTGTTCCATTTTGCTTCCCTGAGTCGAGAAGTATTGCTGTGGCGTTTCGCACAAAATTTCTTCCAGGTGCGTATTTTTATTCTTTGTCAAGTCCGTTACCAAAGATTTTAGTATTAATTTTTACTTTTTCTCAACTTTTACTCCTAAATATTATTTATTATACAACTCTAAGAAAATGCATATTGCTGTTCAATTTTTAAATTCGACAACCTAGCCATAATTTGACATTTTGGTTGAAATTGTCAAGTCCGTTACTGGTCAAATCCGATACCATACAGTTTTTTATCAATATTTTAACAATCACAAACATCGTTTTAAGCTTCAAGGAAGCAAGTAATTTCATATTAAGTAGGTTCTAGGCGCCATGATAGTTCAAAGGTGAGAATTCATATTGATATTTTGTATGGTAACGGACGACAATTTTCCTTGTAACTTAAAGTTTTACAACAGCATTTGAATACTTAATTATTCATAAAAGTGTACAACCAATTACTTTTTCACACACCTAAAATATGTGATTAAACATCTGTTATTGTTTCTAAAAGAAAATAGCAAGTTAAAAAAAGTACTTAAAATTTTTGAAAGGTAAGCATATGGTGAAAATGACCCATACCCATTACGGGATTTTGTATGCAGTAACTAACAAGCATCCGGTTTTTAGGCTACTGGGCATAAATGGGTTGAATAAGAAAAGTTTCACTGACTAAGGAGGGTTGGTAGATTTCCCGATTGTAGCTAAACTTTACGACGCTAAGTGCTGCAACTGTACAGCAATGTTACCGAAAATGTCAGAACGAAACGATCATCGTTGAAAATTTAGTGATGATCGGGGGAAATCAGTACGAGTATCATGAAATATAGTTTAACTTTTAGTATTAATGATAGTATTAAGTACATTACTTTTAGATCTGTAAAGAACGTGGCTTTTATCTTTTAAAAATTTCTCAGAACGACTTCAGTTGTACTCAGTTTGATTAACTCTATTTTTTTAGTTTTTTAAACTGTAATTTAATTATTTCCCACCAGTTTCCAGGATACTACATTTTTAGTTATGCAAAGTATGAAAATACACTTGAAAAAATTTTTGAGACATTTTTCCAATTTCTACGTTCAGCTCACAGTCACATGTGGACGAAAAATTGTACAGTAAAATACTAAATATGTGATGAGACTGATTGATAATTCTCAGAAGTACTGCACTCAGTGTACTACGAAGGATCAAAAGAAGTATTTCGTATTGCATTTAGTCACATAAATAGTACGTATTAGAGAGGCAAATTTTTATTCGACGATAATTGTTTAATACCCAATACAGAACACAAACAGGGGCTCTTTGATGGGAGGGAGGTCACAGTGACCTCCCAATTGGAGGTCATTTGTCCTCTTAAGTTTGCTTTATTCGGCAAAACTTACTGACAAATCGACAAATTTGGAGACAGTATTTAACTTTATTTTTAATGATACTTTTTTTTTTTTCAAGTGACGCTTGCTTCATTTAATAGGTGCAACGTAGGTAAGGTATGTGCACATTGTGCATGTTCATGTTTTGTTTTATCCTTCAATAAAATTCAGAATGCCATTCTGTAAATTGAGAAGTGTCCCCATCCCAAAACTTTTAGTTTGGGGCCCTCTAGAGCACCAATTGCCAAAAAAAAACTGTGTTTTTATATACGAATAATGGTATTTATTCTATAGTGCAAAAAATTGTGTATTAATTTCATCAAAAACAGAGAGAAGGGGGTAATTATCCCTTCTCCTGACCCCTAACTGGCAGACAGGCCCTGAAGTAATGGATCTAGTCACAAATTTTTGCTGAAAATAAAAGCTTTATCATAAAGAAAATTCCGAACACAAAGCTTTTTTCGGATGTTTTTTCATCCATAGGCTCAGATTTTGTGCATTGATGAAGGCGTTCCTTGTATAACGCCGAAACACGTGTCTGCAGTGTCACTGCTCCTTTCGAACTTTACATTGCTAAACTGTACAATCGCTAATTTTACATTAAAAATTGCAAATTTAATACTTTAACAGATCATTACCATGCATTTTACAGTTTTAAACTGGAACCCCTGCTGACAGTATTATACTGCTGTTTTTACAGTATAATATAGTCAGGGGTGCCCATTAGGGTGGGGCGAAAAATAAAAAGTTTTACAGATCAACTTCTAATAGTTGCCAAAAGTTGTCTTTGGTGATACGTGATAGTTAGCTTTTGTGCAAAATTTGAGAAAAATCGGTTAATATCTTCAGGGGGCGCTGCGATCGCAAAGTTTTATCATAGCTTTTATCGGGATTTTATGGTTAAAATATCAACAAGAATGCCTTTAGCTAGTCTCTTTGCGTTTTTTTTACTCAAAAGATGTTTTCATGCATTAAAATCATATGAAATAACTCATAAACATTATTTTATATGATATACAGTCGACGCTCGATATAACGACCGTCTCCGTCCTACAGAAAATGGTCTTTATAACGAGTGGTAGCTGTAAGAGGTAGAACCAAGGCCGTAGCCAGCGGGGGGGGTCAGGGGGTCAGAACCCCCCCCGAAATTTTCAAACCTTAAAAGTTTTTAAAAAGTATTCAACTAAAAAAGAAAAAAAAAAAATTTCAAGGTTTGATGGTCGGAGGTCCCCCCCTCCCCCCCCCCCCCGAAGTTGTGACGGGTCTGAGATTTTTGATGATATAAAGAAAAATTAGAATAATAAAAAAAAAAAAAATCCTTTGAATAAACTTGAATAGAGGTCATTCCATGTCAAGTGTACGAGGCGTCCCCACTCGACCCCCTCCGATTTTGATGAAATTTTTTTTGGATGTATGTATAAGACTTGCAGGAAACCATACCAAATTATAGCTCCATAAGCCTTATGGTTCAGCCAGTAAAAATTATTTTAGAAAGGCCTCTTTTTCGTGTCTTGAAAGAACTGTCCAAATCGTCAAGTTTGTGCTTTTATTGCTCGCGACCTAAGACGATTATCAGACTCAAATTTGGTGATTCTGATCACTGTTTAGGGTAGAATAGCCTACTTGTGTAGCAGAAGCTCCATGCACTGTAGATTTTTTGCAATTTGCTGCCAAAGTGGGTAAAAAATAGTATTTTGGCAAATTTTGACCATACCTTATCAGCTTGTATCTGCTAAGAGAATGATTTTCTGAAGCTAATTCTTTCCTCGTTTGTAGCCTGCTAGTTCGTCCGAAAGGTGTGCTAGTGGCATCTCGATAGCTCAAATAATTGCTGAATTATGCGAGTTGAAATTCCAGTCAAATTTCTTTTTCTCAATTTTGTATCAATTTCAAAGGGCAATATCTCGCAAGGGTCATCTTAAATTTCAATTTTCTTTACGTCATTGGAAAGAACACACTTTTCTTAACTAAAAAACGTTATTTTTATTTAAACCAGTTTCAAGGGGATATTGCAGATCAAAAATGTGTACGTCATTCAACGTGAAATCAAAAAAAAAAAAAAAAAAGACATAAACCTCAAAAGTTGATGTCAATTTGTTCTATTATTATTCGCAGGAGCTATTATACTTATGTTCTGATGAAAAAACCCTTTTTTAGATATTTTTGAACTTAAGTGTTTGAGTGCGCATTCATAAAAACTCAAGAAAAAGCAAAAAAAAAAAAAGTTTCGTTTTTAACAAAAATAATTATTTTCTTATCGCTGCTATAAGAGCTTGAGTCTCTCTATGTGTTATTTTTAAGCTCTTGAAACAGAATTTCGGATGATATGTCACTTGGCAAGGTTATAGGTCATTAATGTTTCAAGGTCATAAAAAGCATTTTCCCATTTTTCATCATTTTTGTTTATGGGCAAATTGCAATCACAGGCTGAAAGACACATCCTCGGCAGTATAAAGAATGGATTTTCAATTACTTATCATATGTTCAATTACTATTGTTATCATTTATTTACACGGTGGAAATAATTGCAATATTCAACTCTATCGAAAACTTTCGTTATCGCTTTTTAGAAAAATAGCTCTGCAGTCCTATTATACATATTTTTTATCACGTACACACCATATTAACTGTTTAATTTATTATTTATCTCTTTTATTAATTGTTTTTATTTTTATTTATTTATTTTTTTTGAAAAAGGAAACAATGCTTTTTATGAATTTAAGATATTAATGACACCTTGCCAAGTGACATATTATCCGAAATTCTGTTTCAAGAGCTTAAAAATAATACATTGGAAAAGACAGGCTCTTATAGCAGCGATAAGAAGATAATTATTTCTGTTAAAAACGAAACTTTTTTTTTTTTCATTTTTTGAGTTTTTACGGATGCGCACACAAAAACTAAAGTTCGAAAATATCTAAAAAAGGTTTTTTTTTTTATCAGAACATAAACACAATAGCTCCTGTAAATTTTAATAGAACAAATTGACATCAACTTTTGAGGTCAATGTCTTTTTTTCTTTAATTTCACGTTGAATGACGTACACATTTTTGATCTGCAATATCCCCTTAAAACTGGTTTGTCTCAAAAATAAAAATAACGTTTTTCAGTTATGAAAAGTGTGTTCTTTCCAATGATGTAAAGAAAATTGAAATTCAAGATGACCTTTGCGAGATATTGCCCTTTGAAATTGAGACAAAATTGAGAAAAAGAAATTTGACTGGAATTTCAACTCGCATAATTCAGCAATTATTTGAGCTATCGAGATGCCACTTGCACACCTTTCGGACGAACTATCATGTTATAAACGAGGAAAGAATTAGCTTCAGAAAGTCATTCTCTCAGCAGATACAAGCTGATAACGTTTGGTCAAATTTGCCAAAATACGATTTTTTACCAACTTTTGGCAGCAAACTGCAAAAAATCTACAGTGCGTGAAGCTTACAAGTAGGGTATTCTACCATAAACAGTGATCAGAATCACCAAATTTGAGCCTGATAATCGTCTTAGATCGCGAGCAATAAAAGCACAAACTTGACGATTTGGTCATTTTTTTTCCAAGACACGAAAAAGAGGCCTTTCTAAAATAATTTTTATTGTCTAAACCATATGGCTTATAGACTTATAATTTGGTATGGTTTCATGCAAGTTTTATATGTACATCCAAAAAAAATTTCATTAAAATCGGAGGGGGTCGAGTGGGGATTTTCTCGAAGTTTGGGACACTTGACATGGAATGACCCATAGTTCTGCGCACTATTTCGCCAAAGGAGTTTTTTTCTATCTTTTCAACTTAAAACTTAAATTATTCCGTCTCTCCTGCTGGTCTATAATCTTTAACGGGATAACAAAATTTATGGTACTTGTCGTTGAGATTTATTTATCATGGAAAGAGACAGAAGATCCTCTCCTTTACGCCACAAAACAAGTGTGGTCCCCTTTTGGGCTTACTGCGAACAAATTAGCAAAAAATATAAGATTTTTTAAAAACTTCTATCTCTTAACACATTGATCACAGTAAAAACAGATACAGATGTTTAAATCAGTTATTGTTAGTATCAATGGAGAGGTGATGAGTTAACGAAAATGCATTCTTTGTTTTCTGGGTGCGAAGTGTTTTGTACTATATTTCTCGACCCCTATAGCACATAGCAATTTATCATCGCACTCCTTTATGTTCCTTCCTTCGGTCCCACGGATCCCACGTCACCAAGTCGCAGAGTTTCTTTAATTATCTTTTCTTCAATTTTTCAAACATGATGTCGTCATAAATTCTGATAAATTTATTTGAATGCAGGAGAGGAGAAAGACTCCTTTCCTTCTTCCCAAAAGCCTATTGATTAACATCTTGTCCATTACCTCAACTTCGCTCTCCTTCCTGTTAGTCCAACATACTCCCAATCATAGGTGGCTGGAGCACCAAGAAATTGGGGGATCAAAAGAAGTTTGTGAGGAGCTTAGGGCGGCACCCTAAAGTTGTTTTTTTTTCTGTAAAATTTGCCTATATTATTGGATTTTAACAAATGACCTCCAAAAACTTTAATACAGTCTGAAATGCAGGATGGATTTTACTGTAGATATCCCCTTTGCAATTCAAAGTTCCTTTCTTGTGAAATAAGATGAGGAAAAAAAAAACATTTTTGTGTTATTTTCAGTTTTTAATTTTCATGAAATAAATCAATCTACCCAATAAATAACCGACCGTTAATTTTTCGCTCCAAAAAGTGAAGGGCAGGGCCCCTTTACTTTCGGAAGTGAAGGGGAGCAGGTGCCCCCTTTCCCCCCCCCCCCCTCCGTACGAACAGCCTTTGCTCCCATTGCGTCATAAAAGTTGCATTGTTTATTTTTTTTTTCAAACAAACTTTCTTCACTTCGAACCCCCCCCGAAAAAAAATCCTGGCTACGGCCTTGGGTAGAACATACAGTATATTGGGATACAGTTGGGGGGTTTCTCACCGGTCGTTATATAGGGATGGTCTTTATAACGTGTGGTCGTTATAACGAGCGTCGACTGTATTTCTATTTTTGAAAAATCACTTTTTTTCACGTTTTTGTTTCTTTTTAAATGCTTGAAATATAAATATATCATATAAATTAATTTTTTGTGAGTTATTTCGTATGCTTTGAATGCTTGAATATATCTTAGAAGTAAAAAAAGGAATGAGATTAGTTAACGGCATTGTTTTTCATATTTTAACCATAAAATCCCGATAAAAGCTATGATAAAACTTTGCGATCGCAGCGCCCCCTGAAGATATAAACCGATTTTTCTCAAATTTTGCACAAAAGCTAACTGTCACCAAAGACAACTTTTGGCAACTTATAGAAGTTTGATCTGAAAAACTTTTTATTTTTCGCCCCTCCCTAGTGCCCATTCCACCTAAGCTCAATGGCGCAAATCCCCCCCTCCCCCCCCCAAAAACCCAACCCTCTTGTAATTTTTTTTACCCCTCTTTTTTTAAATGTTATTTATTTTTTAAATTAAAGCTATTTTTTTAGATACAGTAGCCCCTCGTTATATCGTGCCTCGTTATATCGCTCATTCGGATATATCGCTCTTTTCTTTTGTCTCCCCCTAAAAAAAAAACTTTTAGTTCGAAACCATTTTTGAGAAAATATGTAAGGTGCTCAGAAAAGGTCTCTTTCTCATTTATTTTGTCATCAATGAACAAAACGATGGTTCTTCTATTCTTCTGAATTCGCTGTAAAGAAGCAGCAAATTCCCGTCACCCAAACTTGCATACTGCAGAGACAGTTTGGAAACTACTGAACACTTTCTTTTGTAGGGATACAATGCGTGAAAAGCATCTGTTAGTAATGTGTAGTAGTAATCTGTAAAAGTTATATTTTTTTGTTACTTTTGACTGAAAAAAAAAGCTAATGTTCGAATAAAGAATTTTTATGTATGTGCATGTATAATTTACTTGCATGCTGGATAAAAAACTATTTTTAATGACCTCGGTTATATCGCGCTTTCGGATATATCGGCGCTTTTTTCTTGTCCCCCGAAAAGCGCGATATAACGAGGGGTTACTGTATTAATTTTTTAAAAGTACTAATTATGCGCAGAACAGAATCGCTTTTTTCCCCTTCCAGACATTCTAAACACACACACACACAAAATAAATAAATAAATGAATGAGTGAATAAATAAAGAATTATAATAAAGAAATAATTTAAATTAAAAAAAAATAATTTAATGAATAATTTAACCCTCGTGGGTCCCTCTCATTTCGGTTACACTCAAGACCCTTGGGGTCATAAACGACCCCGATGCTTCCTTTAATTAATTTATTATTATTAATGAATGTTACATGCATTATTTAAGTTCACACACTTTTTAATGCTAAAAAAAATTTAAAAAAAAGGTTACAATCAAAGTAAAATTTAGTTTATGCATTAAAAGTTAAATTTTAGAGCAAAACTTACAATAACTGTAGATTTATTTACAACTGTTACAGACCTGAAAAAACATGATTTTTTGAAAGTAAATTTCAAACACTTATGACATTTTTCGATGCATTTTCTGTCCAGTTCTCTTGGACAAAAGTTGCAACGTCCACTTTTTTTGGCATTCTGGGGAAGTGACCCCAAGGGTCTTGTGTGTAAAAAATGCAATTCGGGAAAAATAAAACACAATAATAGCATTATTTTGAATAGAAAACTAGAAGAATAAAAGCCACAAAATGCCATTAAAAACAAATGGTTGATTAACAAGATATATTAAACAGAAATTGCATTGGGGTCACATATGACCCCAAAGAACCCACGAGGGTTAAATTAAAAAAATAATCAATAAATAATTTAAATAAATAAACAAATTAGTTAAAAAAAATCCCCCCCCCCCGTGTGGGCACCCCTGAATGCAGCTAAATTTTACGGCAATAAGCTGCAAAATTGCCGGTTTTAGAGTTTTAAATTGAAAACTCGGCTGTCAGTGTAATGCTGTAAAAACTACAGTGCATTTGGTATAACTTTGATATATGCCCCAAAAATTATGCGCCAAATCTGGCACTCCCTACGGGCTTTGTAGGGTTGCTGTTTCTTATTTTAGTGTTTTTATTTAACGGGCTTTTTAAGGTTGCTGTTTCTTATTTTTGGTTTTGTTTTATTGTGTTGTTATTTTTTATGTTTTTATTATCTGTATTTAGCGAGAATCCATCTTGGCGAGAGTTATTTTGCTTGGCGACAAAAAAAGTCGCCAAATTTTCGATTTATGCATAATATATCAAAGTAGTTCCGTGCATTTTTCGCAGCGCAGTTGGCAGGCAAAAAATGAGGAGGCACCTCTTTAAGGCAAATGATCCATTGATGATGTCGTTGACCTCCCTCACCTCCCATTCCGACAGGTGGCTTTTATTAATCTGCGCCATTTGTCATCGTCTGCCAAATGCGTCTCTCGCGTGACTGCGACCACCCTCGCGAACTCGGAGTCGTCTGCGGTCCGGATAACACACGACCGCGAATGTAAATCATCGTTAAAAATGTTCTGATTTCTGTACCCCGTCCGGCGTCCTGAACCAGTGGTTGGAGAAACTACATATTTTTTGTAGCGAACTACAACTACTTTCTTATAAAAGTAGTTAACTACAGCTACAACTACTTTTTTTTAAATGTAGCGAGCTACACTACTTTTGAAATGTAGTTGCTACTTCGCTACTTTTTAAAAATAAATAAATAACAAGAATACACAGCTTGAGGATCGACCGAAAAAATTCGAAAAGTGGTTTAGATCAAAAAATTACCTCATTCGAATGTGGAATAGAAACAGGAATTGTCTTTGAATTTATTTCTTACTTTTCCTTTCTGTTCCTTTTTTTTTTTTTTTGCTAAAATTTGTCCTTTTTAGATTTTTTTACAATTTTTAAATATTCGCCACAAGAAAAACCTTATTCTTTTCCTTCGTTCTCTTTTTTTAAAATTTTTCTCATTTATTTATTTATTTTTTTTTTTAAATTTAAAAGTAGTTTTCAAAAATCGCTACAAACTACTATGTTTTTGTATCGCGCTACTCACTACTCTACTTTTTTTTTAAAGTAGTGCGCTACACTACAAACTACTAAAAAAAGTAGCTACTACAGTAGTTTCGCTACTTGTAGCTCGCTGCTTCCGACCACTGTCCTGAACTGCACAGTAAAAAATGAATGTTGTTTTTACAGTATAGTACAGTTAATTTTATAGTAGGAATGAAACTAAAATTGCTAATTTTACAGTACAGTACACTCTCTATTTTCCGCGGAATTCGGTGGCACCACGGGCGTCGTTGGCGGGGGGGACGAGGGGGACATGTCCCCCCCAATATTTTGAACTCATCAGAAGTCCCCCTCAATATTTTAAAATAATAACTTTGGAAAAAAAAATCGGGACTTTCATTTCTGAATCAAATTAAATTAGAACTTCGATCTGAACTAAAATAACAAAAACTTCCGTATTTATTGGAAAGACCGTCTGAGTTACTTTCCCATGCAGCTATCTCACGCTTTTTGTGCTTTTAGCAACCTTACTGGAGCAATCATTTCTCTCCTGCAAAACTCATCACTACCATTAGCAGATTACCCAATAGGCGCTTGAGGCGCGAGTCTGGGGCCTCAGGCGGAGCGTCACATTCTCAAAACCAAATTTTTTTAATTTAAGGAGTTGCAAAGGAAAGTCATGAGTTTGAGTGAGAAATGCTCAAAACCCATGGAAACTAACAGTTACCTAAGGATTATAGGCTCGGGCTGAAGCCGATAGGACGACTGATCCCAATAGGGCCCTGCATCCAAGCAGTACCCGAATTACTAATATTTTAGGGCCCAAGACCCACAGTAATTTAGAGGCCCCCTAAAGATTCAATGGCAAAATGCGGTGGCTGATTTACAGGTTTGGGGGGTCTGTCAAATGCATTTTTGAAGGCCCTTTGTACATCTCAGCACTATATAAATCATTTATCATGTACATATTTGAATCCCTTCCGGGGCTTCTATGGTCATGGGGCCCCTACAGTTAAAACATGGTAAATCTACTAGCTGCAAGAATCAATAAAAATTCTCGTTCAAGAAATTTTTTTTCCAATTGATAGATCGTTATTTTTTAAAATAATGTTTCTTTAAAATATACACGTGTGCTATTCCCATAGCTCTTATGCTGTGATATGTCTTTAGAAAAAATTGAGGCCCCTTAGAAATATGGAGCCCCAGGAATAGGTCTGGGGCCCAACTTATTAAGGTGGAGGAATTTTTCTTGGGATGATCCCATCTTTAGTTCTTTTAAAAGAAAGGTAATTACGGGAATAAAAATACATATTTAGTATATTTTAAATTACATACACACGATTAATAGTTTGTGCAAAAAAAAAATTAACATAAGTTTTTAATCAGTGCCTGCTAGAGATGATTCGGGCTCAGCCCGGACTCTGTAAGTTCAAACAGCTTTCGAGCTCTTGCTCACAAATACAACGTTAACGAGCAAAAATATTTATGTCCGAATTGCTTTGTTGGGGAAGAGTTTGAGAAATGGCATATATCACTTCATCTATCACACATCGTTTCTCGAGGCCCTCACACCTGGAAGTAATTGAATGGTCAAATGAAACAACCCCCGTGGTGCTTGAAAGGCCATTAAGAGGCAAAAGGCATAAAACGTATTCCTTCTGATAAGGGTTGAAAGGTTGAGGGTTGACAAAATTGCTACGATTCTGGAAGGAGTATTGTAAATAGTCATGAGAAAGATCCTACGTTAGATAATAGATACTACTGGTAAACGTTAGCAACCCTGAAACGTTAGAATTCGAGATTGGTCGCATTTTATTCGGTTCTCACATCACAGGAGGT
The DNA here is from genome assembly GCA_038373865.1 of Uloborus plumipes. NCBI lineage: Eukaryota > Metazoa > Arthropoda > Arachnida > Araneae > Uloboridae > Uloborus > Uloborus plumipes. The sequence continues at coordinate 11,374 of JAXGGA010017561.1, read as the reverse complement.
CCGAACTTTTAAGGGGATGCGCCGTAGGGTCACCGCAACTTGCGTTATCTTACGGGGGGATCTTGTAAAACCGTGTGACAATTGACAATTCAAGCTTGCGGGTGGTCACCAGGAATGAGAGATCAGTATTGGATGGGCACTGTTTTTTTTTTTTTTCTCTCTCTTTTTAGTCATTTTCCAATTGGCCTCAAGAGAGTGCCTTCAACAGCTGTTGCCCTCTTTAATAACACGCGCATATTTTCATGATGATTGCAGCTCAGCTACCAACGTACAATTTGCTTAAAATATCAAAGGGAAATTAGTATAAAAATACTAAAATGCTTGAAAACTATAAAAAAATCTGGTACGTTTTGTAACAAACGAAAAGCGCAAGAAACAAAGAATAAAAAACGAATGAAGTAAAAACCTTATGTCCACCCTGCTGAGAAAACTGAACCTTATGTCTTAGCTGTCCAAAATTGTGGACCTTATGTCTGTCAGACCTTATGACAAATGGATCTTATCTGGACCTTCTTAAGTCTGCCGGATCTTCTGTCCATTGTACCTTTTGAATTTGAGCCTTGGACTTGGACCCTTGGTTTTGGACGTTTTATCCGCGTCCCGTGAAAAACAGGCAAAGGCTATGAAAAGTTTTTTATATCAACTACTAATGCTCTATCAAGCTGGGAAGGAAACGAGCTACAATCAAAGCAGGTGAGGAAAAAAAAAATACATATTTCGCTATCTTGTTTTGCAATTTACGAATTATCTTAACGTTATTAATTTCAGTCGTCAGTGGGGATATAAGTTTCTCAAAACTGAAAATAATAAAAAATCATCTCATGTCTAAAATATTACAGGAAAGACTATGCAGTCTAGCCCCTTTGTCTATTAAAAAAGACATCTTGTCAATATCGATACGGACATCATTTTGAATGATTTTGCAGAAATTAAAGCAAGAAGAGTGGTTTTATAAGCACATCTTATATGACTTTTTATTTTACTATGATGTTACACGAGAGGGTGTTTTAAGAATAATATTTTACTCTAATTAATTATTTTTTATATTATTAGTTTTATAATCTCATGCTATTTTTATTTTTTAAAATCACTGCTTTTAATTTTAAAATTATTATAACAATGCAAATACATATTCCAGTTCATTTGAAAAAAAATTACTTTTGTCTTAGTCTTGGTCAATCATATGTGCTTGAAAAAAAAAAACGGGGGTTGGGGGGGGGGGAGCGCCAAATAATTCTCTGCTTGTGCGAAATTTTTACGTCGAGCCGGCCCTGCTTGATATTAAATCTCGTTTTAGCTATTTTTCGAAAGAAATATAATGTCCGCACCTTGCATCTTTCGTGTTTGATTTTGACTTATTTTGAGAATCTATTCACAGCAGAAGTAACTACTTTAATATTTATCTCCAAGAAACGTTGTGTGTCACTGCTCTTGAGTCTGTGCGTAGAATTAAAATAATAATGCTATTATTACTACCACTAACTACTACTATTATTAATAATGATAATAAACTCGTAAAATTTAATTTTATGTAATGAACTTATGATCACATTATTTTGAAAAATATTCGCATGTTTAATTTGAAATTTGCTTCATATATTTTTGAGAGTAAAATGAACACTTGTTTAAGTTATATTTTACGTTGAAATTTTATTTTTTTATCTGTAATTTAAAGAAAATTAATATTCATTTAGCGTTAAAATTAAAAAAAAATTTTTCATAATACGCGGTTTTTGAAGAAAAAAAAATATATTTATTCATTCCTTACATTATTTTTGCATGATACTAAGACTGTTATATATTGAATAATGATCTAATTGTAATTGCAGTATTGAATTGGGTGCTAAGTTCTAAAAGTAAAGTAAAACTATTTACTTGACTTTTTTTTTTTTTTTTGAGATGCTAATTTTTTGATCGAAGTAATTTAAATTTTTAAACAACTTAAGTAACACACAACAAGAGAAAATTACCTGTATTTTCGTGTTAGCTTACTAATTTTTCTTACTTTGTAGTTACTAATTGATACACATTTTTATGACATTGGAGTTGAAAAGCAAATGTTCAATAATAGTAATGTTGATAAACGAGATATTTTTATTCCAAATTAGAATTATATTTTCAAATAACTAAGAAATAGTTTACATGGAAACTATTCTGTTTTAACTTTTAAGTGATGAAATAATAAGGCTGGCTTAATTGAGTATTATTTTGATAACTAAATATTTTTTTAAAAGTTGAAGCCGACAAAATATTTTATCACTGCATTTCCATAAAAATCTTTAAAAAGAACTGAATTATCATTAAAGAAAGCAAGTTATTTATCTTCCACACAAATTATTTTAATTTGAAATTTTCAAACCTAATTTTTTGCTTATTTCAAAATGGAACTTTCAAAATTAGGTGAAAGCATCGTTCTCAGCATAGGCACAGTTGAAGCAAAAACAAATGCGTGCATGGAGGAGAGAAAAGGTAAGAAGCAATAATTAAAAAAAAAAAATCAAAAGAAAAAAAAAAGTATTAGAAACATTTTTCACATATTGTTGAAGATCAAATGCCAGATGAATAGTTATAAAGGGAATTTTTCCCTTTTCGAATATTTGTCGAAATTCGAAATTTCAATCTAACATTTGTCCTTTTAAAGTTACCAAAGACGACCCTTGTCCTTTTAAAGTTACCAAAGACGACCCTTCAATTTTGAAAAAGTTCCGTGGTGGGCCCTAAATCTCCTCTCCCCTAACACCAACGCAGATCGTCTAAAACTGCGTTTTTACAATTACAATTTCAAAAAAAGTTTCGGGGCAGAACCCCCGCACCTCCGTTTTCCTAAAACAATCAGATATGATCTATAATTGTGTTTTTAAAAATTCCAATTTCCAAAAATGTCCAGAGAAGCGCCTCCGAACCTCTTCAACTACTACCATTGTCAAAAATTGTTTAGAATGCATTTTTAAGACTGCAATTTAAATAATTTTCCAAAAATAGGGAACTCGAATATCTAATCTGCGAATTATCAACAAAGATAGTCTAAAATTGCGTTTTTAGCAATACAATTTCGAAAAAAAAATCCCCGATCCCCCCTTTCCATAGCACAATTTGCGATAATAATTGAGTTTTTAAAGTTTCGATATCGAAAAATAGACGGAAGAGCGCACTCGAACCTCTTCTCCCATAACATCACCAAAGATCGTCTAAAATGCATTTTTAAGATCACAAATTCGGAAAATATTCCGGGGGAGGTAGCCCCGTACCTTCTTACTTCTAGGTAAATAATATATTTACGATTAGGAACACATTCTCAACATGGCTTCCCTCTTAGAAATAAACTGAATCCATTTGTTTCACTCTGTATTTAAGATGCGTTTGAAATTAATGAGGAGTCGTTAATTTCATACACCCCCCAACTTTTTTGTCCCGCGACGGGTCAGAATATGACTAATTATGGTTCTGATTTGAAAATTGCAATGTTCATTGATCTTTGCAAACTCTTAAACTAGCATTTCTTTTTTTCCAAAGTCCCCCCCAATGTTCAGCAGCCAGCGACGCCCATGGGTGGCACGAATATCGCGGATAACGAAAGTACCGGATAATCCAAAAAAAAAAACTTAAAATAAGGGGTAAAGAAGATTTTAAAAATAATTCTTTTGCTTTAAAATAATGGCATTACACTTAAAACGTTATATGTACATACAGTGAGGATAGGTACAACGTAAAAAAATGTCAGGATGGCCGAGCGGTCCAAGCAGTGGTCGGAAGTAGCGCGCTACAAGTAGCGAAACTACTGTAGTAGCTACATTTTTTAGTAGTTTATAGTGTAGCGCACTACTTTTTAAAAAAAGTAGAGTAGTGAGTAGCGCGATACAAAAAAATTGTAGTTTGTAGCGATTTCTGAAAACTACTTTTAAATTAAAAAAATAAATAAATAAATGAAGAAAATTAAAAAAAAAAAAAGAGAACGAAGGAAAAAAAACAAGGTTTTTCTTGTAGCGAATACTTGTAAAAATTGTTAAAAAAATCTAAAAAGGATAAATTTTAGCAAAAAAAAGGAACAAAAAGGAAAAGTAACAAATAAATTCAAAGACAAATCCTATTTTTATTCCATATTCGAATGAGGTAATTTTTTAATCTAAACCACTTTTAGAATTTTTTCGGTCGATCTTCAATCGGTGTATTCTTGTTGTTATTTATTTATTTTTTTAAAAAGTAGCGAAGTAGTTACTACATTTCAAAAGTAGTGTAGCTCGCTACATTTAAAAAAAAGTAGTTGTAGCTGTAGTTAACTACATTTATAAGAAAGTAGTTGTAGTTCGCTACGAAAAATATGTAGTTTTTCCAACCACTGGTCCAAGGCGCCAGACTCAGATTTGGAATCATTTAGACTTTTCAAACTGGAACAAAAATGGAGAAATCCTTTGCATGGATATGACCTTTATTATGGCATAGCTGTGCCCCGCGATTTCACCCACGTTTATAAGACAACAATCTATAAAAAACTATTTTAATTACATCACTTTATGATATGTATATAATAAATACATAGTAAAATATTGCACGGGGAAACGCAAAAATAAGAGAACCTTTGGAAAACAATTAGTAAGACGCCCAGTCTTACAAAATGTTCAAGTTTGGTTAATATTTTGTTCACAGAGGTGTGACGTTTCGTAATGGAAACATTACCTTATTTCTGAAGTACATTTACTCCAAAAAGAATAAAATAAAAATATTTTTGAAAAAAAAAAAAAAAAAATTGAACCGACTTCAGCACTTCACTCGGCAAGTGCTCTAAAAAGTAAAAAGTAATTTTATTCTTTGAACACCCATTGATACTACATTTAAACATAAATTTTGAAGTCGGCGCAAAAACTATAGATAAAATGATGTTCAACTATATTTTGCCAACATTTTCCAGAGAAACCATTGAAAATTAAAAGTTGAATATTTGTACCATAATACATCTATATGTGGTTGTATTGTTAATGCAATGTATGATAATGCGATTACAGAACCTGGATTTATTGAAATCTATATTTATAGTTTCGTATGATTTTATTTAGTGTTTTTGCGCCGACTTCAAAACTTATGTTTAAATGTAGTATCAATGGGTGTTCAAAGAATAAAATTATTTTTTACTTTTTAGAGCACTTGCCGAGTGAAGTTCTGAAGTCGGTTCATTTTTTTTCCGAAAATATTTTTTTTTTAATACGCTTTTATTAGTTTCGCACGTGGGTTTGTTTGCATGTATGTATGTAAATCTGAATAAAAGATAAAATTCACGTTCTTTACAAAAGTAAAAGTAATATATTTGATTCTACTATTACTCGTAATACTGAATTCTAAACTATATTACGTGTGGATGTATTATAAGTGCATGTAAACTTGGCGTATATTCAATAGTTTTGTGAAAATCAAAAAGAAATATTTAGAGTATCATGAAATATAGTTCAACCTTTTATATTAATGATAGTATTAAGTATATAACTTTTATATTTGTACAGAACGCGACTTTTATCTTTTAAAAATTTCTCAGAACGACTTCAGATTTCAGTTGTACTTTGATAAATTGCTTACGAAGAGAGTTTGACTGAACAATCCTTTTCAGTTTGATGAGCTCTAAAAGCGTATTTTTTAGTTTTTTTAAAACATATTTTTTTAAACATTTCTTCATCTAACATACGAATTTAATGGCAATAGATGAAGAAAACCTCTTTCGTTTCATTAATAGAAAACAAGGCCAAGACAAAAACTTTTCGTGACCTCTCTGTCACACCTGATCTAAATCCTGGATCAGCCACTGCTCCATATGGCACGTCCAGAACCCCCCCCCCCCCCTCCATCCCAGCTGAGAAATACAGATCCAGTATTTCCCGAATCGCGGAAGGATACCCGGCGTATTCATGAGCCACCTGTATGCCGCCGGATCGATACGAGACGCCACTTGGCAGAGAGCAGCGCTCTTTTGGCGACTCTTCGGATTCAAGCGGCAGTGATTAATGATGGTCACGTGTGCGCTGTCGTCGGGGCACCTGATTGGCTGATTCGCCGGAGCGGACGAACGGAGCGCTTTGTTTTTGTTTCGAGAAAGCGTTCACTTTTAGTCGGGGCCGGCCTTAGCAAATGCGGGGCCCGATTGGTGAACTCTGGAGCCCCCCCCCCCCTTTGCAAGATGATTACATTTAGTTTGAGGCTTAAAGAAATATAATTATTTTTTTATGAAAAATTTTTTGCTTCACTATTTTTGAAGCAACTTTACATGCACAAACGCATAAAATCGTAAAAAACGCATAAAATTCGTTGAAAGAAACATTGAAGAAAAAAGACATTGAGAAAACTGGGTGTTTAACATCCATACTTTTCTGTCATTTCACATTTTACACTTGATAAGATACCGTAAAATGGGGTGAATCGGAACACTTTTCAGCTTTAATTGTAAAAAAAAAGTAGTTAAAAGATATTTTTGTTTAATTTGATTTTTTGGGTAAAAACTTCGGTCTTGCTTTCATTTCACCCTACAGGGTCCTCCGTACCTACCAGCTTAGTGGTTTAACCGGGATAGGGCCCTGAAGAGCGCTCTGTTCTTAATTTTGAACCAGAACCTAGGGTCGAGCAAACCATAGGCCCTAGCACCCCCAGAGGTATCGTTTCACTTGGAGGACTTTGTGACCACGACATTTTTAACGCCTCCCAGTCACCATTAATCAAGACGGTGGATCTTTGATCGGCTGGGATCGAACCCGGGTCCTTTCGGACACGAGTCCGATGCCTTACCGATCGGGCCACCACGGCCCTCGGTCTTGCTTTGCTTTTGATATTCCAAGCAAAGACAAAACATTTCGAACATTTATTATTGATATATATATATATAGGAATTTATGGGTGTTCCGAATCACCCCGCTGATAGGGGTCGATCGAAACACATGTTAAAATTTTTATTTTTTTCAATTTAACCTATAATAGGTCTCACAAACATGAGTAATATTGATGGGGGAGAATAAGAACTGATAATTGCTGTCAAATAAAAGTTTATTTTTTATACCAATAAAGGTTTATAATTTGTCAGAATTAAAAATAATTTTGAACTTATGAAAAATTAAAATTAATTTTAAGAAATGCTTTTGAATTAAAATACAAAGCTTTAACATAAATTGAAGTCACTCAAATCGTCCACAAATATGTACTTGGCCATAAAACTAGCAGTTGTGGATTGATTTAAGTTTTTTCATAACATCTTCCGGAATGAACGCTGCTTTTTCTTTAGTTTCTTGAAATCTCTGGGTTTTGAGGATTGTCCTGTAAGATTTTCCCACTTATTCATCACTGTCTGTGTGCTGGACTTTTGCTACATAAAGTCTGTATGACTTACCCCCATCTAGTTTAGGTGATAAGAAGTCTCCTGGAGCAAAAATCTTTTGAAATCTGCAACTTTCTGTCATTCTAAGATCTAGTTGCTCACGAGAAGAGATAAACAGTAATAAATCCTTGTTCTTGTCTTGACTAGAGAAATTGAGATTAGAATCTTGATGTTTCAAACAGTTTCCTTTGAATAAGTTTGAACTGGAACAACAGAACCAAGTGTTCCGATACACCCCGCAAATTTTTTTCCTATGTCATTTTTCAGTAATCTTCATTTTTATGACACAAATTTTAAAAAATGTAAATTCTAATGTGGAATTCAGTTGCTCAGATACCTGCATGATTGAAACATACCACTCTTAGGTTTAAATTATAAGAAGGTTTGTACTTGCATATGAAGTTTTGCAGTCTATGAAAACGTGATGTTTTCTAGCCTCTCACGTTCAGCCCTTCTTATAAACCAGTAACGTTGCCAGATTGACAAAAGTAATTTTTTCCTACTTCCTATGATCCTACCTTTCAAAAAAAAAAAATAAAGGCCGAAAAATACCCAATAGTATATTTATGAAGAATTTCTTTGTACGGTCGGGAAGTTTTGTTCCGTTCCGATTGACCCCGCTGTTCCTATACACCCCATTTTACGGTACTAAATAATTGACACTTTGCAAGAAGTTCCAAAATTGCACTAAAATGTAAATAAAATAAATTCTCAAAGTCGTGGGAGGGGAGAATGGATCCCCCCCTCCCTGAACACCTAAATGACGAGCTTGGGCTTGCGTTATAAGGTAAGGAGTTGGGTGATGAACTTAAAAATAATAATAATTTTCATTTGACACCTTGAATTCCAATTATGTTTTTCGAATTGCGATACGTATGTATGTATGTATGTATGTATGTGTGTGCAAGACATGGATGCCAATACCTGGAATAGCAAGGGCCGGCTTGCGAGAGATTTCAGAAAGGAAGGATTGAAATTTTCCAGAAGCTCAAAAATAAAGTTTGGTCGTCACCTTCCTCAGAAGGGTATTACCCTGCGCAAGCGACTCCCCCCCCCCCTCACCCCTCCCCAAGTGATACTGCAAGGTTCAAGGGATTACACACAACTTTGAACATTTGCTTAAACTAACACGTGCTTAAACTAGCATCCACGGCAGTAAAAACAGTCTGCAGAAATACCGCAAACTGTGCATGTGTGTGTTTAGTGTGTGGTACTAACTTTTAAATTCCTGAAAGATAAAAACATATGCCAAGCTATTGGACTGACCAAATCTATCATAGTTGCAGAGAAACTGATGTTCTAATGAAATTTAATTTGCCTTCGCGGTACTGGAGACCCTATGTTCAAATTAGAAACTGTTTAGCTAGATTTTAGCTTTACTTTTAAAATAGAGCAGCCTTAATTTGTCTTCGCGACCGTTCATGCCAGTCCATTAACTTGTCGGGTCATGGTAAGGTTCAAAATCCTTTCAATTATCTTCAACTTATTTTTCAAAATTAATCAAGCTCTTCATTGCTTTGCGTTACAGGAGGCGTTTGCAAGATTTTCTCGTGAGGCCAAATAACCGATGAAATTAAAAGAAAAAAAAATCTGGTATGGGTCCCACACTACTCCTTTTTACGTGTAAATTTCTTTGTAGATGCCTTAGTGTTAAATAGTGCTAGGAGTGAGCAAGATAGCAATTCGAACATTTCCACCCATAGTTTGCCACGAAACAATGCAAAACAAATGTTTTACAATGATTCATTTTCTAAATATCGCAGATTTTAACATCATTCAGTGGATTTTTCGTAAAATATCGCCAATAGCGTCAAATTGAACCCAAATTCAAAAAGAAAAAACTTTTTCGCCTAATTTGTCGCCAACTTGGCGACATGTCGCCAAGTTGGTGCCAAACACTTGGCGACCAAAAGCTTGGCGATTTATTACCAAGTGGTCGTGCCAATTCATCTGCATTGAAATTAACACTGATTTACCCCAAAAAAGGGGTAAAACACCCCCTTGGGGGCATTCGAAAGCAACCACAAGGGGAGGTGCACATCTAGACCATCCTCAGAGCCTACATACCAAGCCAGAAGCTTCTACGGCATATCGTTTTTGAGTTATGCGACCTACATACATACATACATCCGCACACACGTACATACAGACGTCACGAGAAAACTCGTCGTAATTAACTCGGGGGTGGTTGAAAATGATTTTTCGGCTGCTTATATGTTGGTAGGTACATATGCACGTGCTGACAGGTCGAAAAAACTACTGAACATTCATTCGGGGGTGAGCAAAATCAAAATTTAGACTCAAATTTGAGGGATTTTTTTTTTCGCGATCACAATACTTCCTTTACTACGTAAAAGGACGTAAAAACAGTAAAAAAGAAAATTTGAAGCCTTTGCTTTTTTTCTCTTTGAAATGAATCTAGCAAACACGACCTACAAATGATCTTACCACACACCAGTGCAGCAACGGGTCTCAACCTCCAGTCCATACACCTGCAACACAAACCTAAAAAAAATCTAACTACGCTTGTATCTGTGCGTGGATATGCCCAATGTGTGGTCCTAGTGTGTGGTACTACATCTAAAACTTTTTATACCTAATGCCAAGCTCCAATCTTGTCTGCTCACGTGGCTTCTCTTCAATTCTGAAAACACGTTATGCACAAAATACAACAGAAAAATACCTCCTATCTCTCTTAAATATTCGCAGCAATCTTCAAGATATAAATTTAATACAGTCGACGCTCGTTATAACGACCACACGTTATAAAGACCATCCCAATATAACGACCGGTGAGAAAACCCCCAACTGTATCCCAATTTACTCTATGTTCTGCCTATTACAGCGACCACTCGTTATAAAGACCGTTTTCTGTAGGACGGAGACGGTCGTTATATCGAGCGTCGACTGTATTTCACATCCTCTAAATTATTGAATCAAATTAATGAAACTTAAAATTTCACGAAGTCTCAACATTATTCAGCATCTTACTCCAGTATTCGTTTTCAAATTAATTTAAAAACCTTTTTTCCAGCTCCATTTATACTCATCAAATTGATAATATTAATGCTGCATATAAATTATACTGTCGTCCCCGCTTAATCGGGTAACGGATAAACGAATACCCCGCTTATACGAATAAAATATCTCGGAACCGATGCCATAGACGTAATGTTAAAGATCCCCGCTTAATCGAATAATATTTCTTGGAACCGACAGCATTCGTTTAAGCGGGGTCGACAGTATCTCTAAAATCAAAAGCAGAAATAACTTCTCGAACTTTATATCAATTTCCAAAGACTCTTAAAAGGTCTTTCAAATTATTTCCAACTAACATTATAAAACATTTACAGTCAATTCACATCATTTTAGAAAAGGCATTTGCAAAGCAATGAAAGGTGAAAATCTAGGAATTGTAAACCTCCACTACAGCCCAAAAATAAATACAACACATGAAATAAAAGCTTTATAGAGTAAATACACCACTTCAAATAAAATGTATAATAAAATAGAGGAAATGAAAACATAGTAAAATATCAATCTCATCACATTTATGCAAAGAAAGAAAATCTTAAAGTAAAATCTTTTAACTTATGGTACCATAGAACTCCACTAGTAGCTTTGCAAAGCTTCACGTTCTTAAATCATACGTCCTATGAATAACAATGCCTAAAGATTTTACTAAGGCTGTTACAAACCGACATTTAATGCTTTTTTTTTCAGTTCAATACAAATTCAACTCATCAGTACTATTAAAAACAGCCTTTCAATTCATCAGTAACAGCCTTGACTTTACTAAGTGCCCAAGAGGTGGGCTAAAGGTCTTGGTAGAACACTGAGACAAGTTACTTCTTTCAAATAATACAAGCACATGAAATATCAGTTTCTGAAATAGCCAACTCAGAGGAATTCTTTAAAATAAATATAAAATTGAAATACGAATTTTATAAATGTAACTGATTCAGACAAATTTCCCGATCCTCCGAAAATTTTAATTTTGGAAGGATAACAATAGATAATCTCCTAATC
>JAXGGA010017560.1:0-24042 GCA_038373865.1 Uloborus plumipes | reverse complement strand
TATAGATTTTGATATGCTCGTTTCGAATTTCTACTTTGTCACCTCGTGTCTTTGCCCCTCGTTCCGCCATATTGAAAAAATGTCGTCTAAAAGAGGTATTTCGAATCTATCTCTTTTTTTACTTATTGTACAATAAAAACATCAATGTACAAAATAAACTAGAGAAAATTTCCTACAATTTATGTCATTACAACTTTCTTGTAAAATCAATACGTTTCGACGTACGATCGTCGCAAAGTTATTACTATCACACGTTATCGCAGAATTTCTCGATTCCACAGCACCTTGAGGTAGAGTAAGCGGCTCGTTTTTTTCAACGCCGTTTCCTAGTAGACCTAATCGACACTTAATATATAATTCAGAAATTTAGGGAAATCTTCTGCCGTTTAGATGTTTTTGATGGGCCAGGAGTTGCTGGTTCCACGTCTTCCGCAGTGATTGAGACGTCACAGACTAGTTTCTCCGTCATCATCTGCAATGGAATCATCAAACTCATCGTGAGCTTCTTTCTTTTTTATTTCATCATTCGTTTGCTCTAAAACTGTGTCTATTTCTTCCTCTTCATCCCTATCATGTGCTGAACTTTGCAAATCCTCCTAATTATCATCGGTACAATCAGTAAAAATAACGGAGCATTTTAACCCGACTTTTTGACATATTTTTTTGCATCTGCAAGAAATGGGTTATAACAAGGATTGTGGAGATGGGGGTTCAAGCCTCATAATAGGAATTAACCCATTCTGACCCCCCCCCCCCCGGATTGCTCTGGGTTTTTTTTTATTCCCACACCACTGATAAAACTGGAAATAGGTTTGAAATGAATGTTGTCTCGCAGCTGCTTCTGTTGGAGGTAGGTGTGCTATATTAAATTTACTTTGATATGCTGATTTTACGAAAGCATTCATATCTATAATCGCTTAAAGTCATGTTTTTCTTTCTTTTTTTACTTTTCACTTCACTGTAACCGTATAAGTCAAGAAGTACAGGGCCGGATTAACGTCCATTTACGCCCGAGGCCAAACTTAAAAACTGCGCCCTACCTCACGCATCCGCACTCAATCGAAATCGTATCCCCTCATTACCATTTGATGAAATTACAGATGAGTTTCTGTTTTTCTTTTTGTTTTCCTATGCACAAAAAAGGAAGGTCGGGATGTGATCCCTGTGAAATTTTTCAAAATTGAAGATTTCAAAATTTAATTTTAAGGCATTTATCGGAAAGTAATGAGGTAACTCAACCCTGTGGCAATTTTACGGGTAATTTTAAAGATTACTGATATTTTTTAAGCAAACATTCAAGTATTTTGTTATATTCGAAGTTACGTTAAACAAGCGATCTTTTCTCCAGGATAATTGTATTTTTAAGCTGTATTTAATGGTATCATTGAATTTTTGAAATACATTTTGAATGATTTTTAAAAATGTGTTAAAGTATGGTAACTGACTGACATTTTAAAAAGTATCATGTCAGTCAATTACCTTTTTTTCATAATTTTTCTAAAATTATGTAAAATGTGTTTTGAAAATTTAATTATTCCATTAAATTCAGCTTAAAAATTATAATAATCCAGGAGAAAAGATCGGTTGCACAGCGTGTATTTTGCTTTAGATGTCACAAAATACACACTGCTTTTGTCCTAGAAATGACAGTCACATACTCGTGGAATTCCCCCCCCCCCCAAATTGAAGTTCTACATACGCAATTGCAAGTCATCTTTGATGATGTTAGAAAAGGGAATAAGTTCGAGAACTCCTCCTCCCAACATTTCGAAAATTTTGGTGAACTTTAATGATGCTGGGGAAAGGCGGAAATCGGGAGAGGTCTCCCGATACTTTTTCGAAGTTGAGGTCCTAAAATGCCATTTTAGAAGGTTATTTTTTATTCGGGACGATTGGTTAATGATGCTGGGGAAAGGCGCAAAATCGAGAGAGGTCTTCCGGAACTTTTTCGAAGTTGAGGTCCTAAAATGCCATTTTAGAAGGTTATTTTTTATTCGGGACGATAGGTAACTCTAGTACGAATTTTTTTCGAAATTGAAGACCAAAAACATTGTGGGGCATTCCCTATGTTGTTAGAGAAATGGATGAGGTTTAGCCATTCTCCCCAGAAAGTTTTCGAAATTTTAGTCCTAAATAAGCAATGAGAAACTATCTTTGAGGACATTAGGAGAAACGACGGTGTTCGGTAATTCGTTTCCGTATGTTTCGGAACTGAAGCCCTGAAAACAACTAGATCATTTGAATAGCGTTAGATGAGGAATGAATGTCGGCGGGGGCTCTCTGGGAAAATGTTTAAAATTGAGACCCTAAACACGAGGTCTTAGACGATTTTTAATAAGGTGGGAGAGGCCTGAAGTCAGGGTTACTTCCCAGAAAAGTTTTCGATCCTGCTGACTAAAAACGGAATTTTAAATAATATTTTATGATATGGAAGTGAGGCGTTTGAGAGCTTTCCATAGAAAAAGTTTCGAAATTGAAGCTCTAAATATGCATTTATAGGAACTCAAATGCATCTGACAGGGCTGGCGCTGAGTGAAAAAATGGGGGCTAGGGACTCAACTATGAAAATTTTCAAAATTTTAGACCATCTTCAAAATGTTGGGAGAATAAGGGCGGAGGGTCTTCTATTTAAAACATATTTCGAGGCATCTCCTGTATTTTTTTTCCACTTGGATTAGATCTTCGTGATAATATTTTGAAGGCAAAAAAACAATATATATATATATATATATATATGTATATAAATAATATGTTGGAAAATAACTGACTCATTAACTGACGTAATTATAAATAATATATACAAAGTTTGAGTGTTTATAAAGTATATGTAAAGTAGTTTGAATGCAAAATCTCTACTAATAATAAAGCTGAAGGTGGTTCTGTCTGTCCTTCTTTCTTTCTGTCTGTCTGTCTGTCTGTCTGTTACGCGCGTAGCGCCAAAATCGTTCGGTCGATTTTCATGCCACTTGGCACAAAATTAGTTTGTAGCATGTAGTTTTGCACCTCGAAGCGATTTTTCGAACATTCCATTTCGTTCTTTTTCTATTCGAATTCTTAGAGGAAATTCGATAAAATAGGGAAAAAATATTCCATACACATTTTCAAGTCTTATGTCATTCGAAAGCTTGAAATTTTCTGCACAAAATGACGTTTTTTCGAAGTTTCTACGATCATCAGGAGAGCTGTAACAATTGTTTTTAGAATCCCGAAATTCAAGGCTTACCTTCAGTAAAGCAAGCCAAACGATTCTAAAATGGCTTTGCTCGCGAATAAAATTTGTTTGAAAATAGAGATGAAATGAATTATTTTATCAACGGAAATCAACTTTTCATGTTGTTACCATGGTTACGTTTTTATTTCGTTCTTTTTCCCTTAATAATTTTAAAAATGTATTTGTTTTTGTAACAATCCAAACTCCAAGCCTTATTAAAATTAGTCAAATGAAATATTAAAAACCGTGATAAGATGGCACCTGTCAATCAAATGAGAAATCGAGTCCTTTCCTTAAAATACAGGATACCATTCTAAATTTATCGTCTGCAAAACATATTTTACTTCATTATTAATTTATTTCAATGTATATTGCAGCAAATGGCTTGAGTGAACGAATTTAGCTTTTAATTTATCGTTTGCTGGTTGATCTTTGTCGATGTTTATTGTTTTTATTATCATTGTGAAGAATAATGCACGAAATTTCTATGACTAATACTTAAAATTTTTAGGATCAGTTGAGTTTAAAAGAAAAAATTGCTCCAAATATACTTTTGCAATGTGATTATTTATTGTTGGACTGTAATTTGCAGCAATAATTGCATTTAATAAATAATGGAAGACAATATTAAAAATTATTTTTTTGGCGACTTTTTTACAATTTGGCATTTAATTCTATTTCAGTATATTTACTTCTATCTTATTGCGATATTGCAACGTTCTTTCTAAAGTATGTCATTTCGGAAAATGTATTATTTTGTTTTTGAAGTTAGGAAAGAAAACTTTCTTCTTCTTTTAAACTTTGGTAAGATTTCTGTTGGTTTCTGTGAGCAACAAAATTTTTCTTATTTTTTCTTTTGGCTTATTTTTGTGCACCTATCTTTGGGGTTGCATTCGAATGTCCCCAAGGGAGTGATTTACCCCTTTTATGGGGTAATCAGGGCTTTCAATGCAGACCAAAGTGATATGAATTGGCGCGACCACTTGGCGATATCTCGCCAAGCTTTTGGTCACCAAGTGTTTGACGCCAATTTGGCGACATATCGCCAAGTTGGCAATAAATTTAGCGAAAAAAAATTTTTTTTTGGGTTCAATTTGGCGCTATTGGCGATATTTTGCGAAAAATCTACTGAATGATGTTAAAATCGGCGATATTTAGGAGATTAATCATTGTAAAACATTTTTTTGCATTGTTTCGTGGCAAACTAGGGATGCAAATGTTTGAATTGTTATCTTACTCACTTCAAGCACTATTTTAGCACTTAAGGCATCTACTTAGAAATGTACACGTAAAAGGAAGTAGTGTACGGTCCATACCAAATTTTTATATCATACTTTGAAGGAATTATAGTTGAATTATAACTAAAATAGAGTATTTTTTTCTGCTATATCATTTTTTTACAAATGAACTTTTAATTTTATACCACGGGCAAAGCCGTGCGGGTACCGCTAGTAATCAATATATTCTGTAGAGGTGCCTCGACATGATGTCATTGCTAACTCCCCAAAATTTCCTTATTCGCCAAATAATGTCTGCCAGTTTGGAAAATTTGGAAATAACAATTCAATCAATTTTTGTAAGGATGTCTAATGTCTCTTTTCGTTAAATGTTGATACTTGTGCATGCTCGTATTTTATCCTGAACAAAAATTTGAAGTTTCATTCGGTAAATTAACTTCCCTCTCCCAAAAATTTTAACTTTGGGCTCCCCTATTAATTGGCAGTCCTAAATAAATATGAATTAATAAATTATTAATTTCAAAAAAAAAAAAAAAAAGATACTGACATGATTTAGACAGAGAAAAATTGTTTCATAAATAAGTTTCATGTTGACCATTGTCTGTACAATGGCTTTTACTAATTTTCCTGTTCGCCATATTTTCAAGAAATGATTGTTTAAACCAAAGGTATTGAAAAGTATCAGCTTAGACCAGAAAATGAATTACCTCAACTCAAGCTTTACGTCCCCTTCCCCTCCAATTGCTTTTTTTTTTGCTGAACTGGCATTTTGCAATTCCTTCTAGTTGAATTTTTTTCTCTATATATTTTATAGCGCTTTGGCGTTCTTGTTTTTTTTTTTTTTTCTTTCTTTCTTCCTTTAGTTTTTGTTTATTTATTTCTACAACGAACTGTGCTTTAATTTTTTCCTCCGCTATATGCGCCCTTACGAACTTGCGCCCCTAGGCCAATACCTAGGATGGCCTATTGGGTAATCCGGGAATGAAGAAGTAAGTATTCTCCAGCCTCAGAAATAATATCTGGATCAGCGTTTCGATACTTGAATGCTTTGAGAGACTCGCTTAAATTTGGTTGTTTTCGTAATACATTAATAAACTTCATTTTTTCCTTGATTGAAAAGGGCACATGTTGTATCTCAGCCACTAAAGGCATGCAAGAATAAAATATGATCCGCGGTTGTCTTATCTATGATACTGTCAGTTGAATAAATATATTTGCTGCGAAAATTTTCCTTCTCTTAATTTTTGCATATACAGGGTGTTCCAAGTCAAACTTCGTGACCTCTAATTCCTCAACCGTTCGTCCTAGATGCATACTTCTAATTGCAAATTTGCTCGAAATGAGGTAGAGAGTTAAAATATTGAAAGTTTGAAGCGAAAAAATAATTCAGTCAAAAAATGCGAAATCTAACTTTTTATAGAGACTCCGGGTCCCTAAACTTATATTTAGAGAAAGAATCTACATTTAAAAATAATACTAACACAAAAAAAAAAAATGACAGTTGTGCGATCAAAATTCTCGGAGATATTCGAGTTTTAAATGAGCAGGGCCCGTAAACAAATTGATAAAAGAAAATTTTCGCCCTGCCAGAGAAATAACGAGCTTTTAGATTAGGTATGATAATGAAATTTGTTTCGTCCATGTCAGAAAACATGACTAACGCGCACTAATGTTTTTTTTTTTTTTTTCTGAACGATTCAACATTGAGCGTTAAATGGTTCAAATCAAAACACGAAATATGGGAATGAGCCTCTCCGAGATCTTTCGAACAAAAAAAAGTTTATTTAATTCGGACGGTTCACTTAAAAGTTATTAGGTGGGCAAAGGTTACTTGAACGGTTCAATGTTGAACAAAAAAAAAAAAATGTTCAAATTGAAAATTAAATACGAAAATGAAGTATCCTTGTCGAGATCCTTCGAACGAAAAAAAAAGTTCGTTTAAATCGGACTGTTCACTCAAAAGTTATTAGGGGTGACAGCTTGTTTAAACGGTTCAATGTTGAACGAAAAATAGTTCAAATCGGAAATTTAAATACGTTAATGACGTATCCTTGATAAGATCTTTCGAACAAAAATAAGTTTATTCAAATCGGACTGTTCACTAAGTTAGTATCGCGGGGCAGATTACACTGTTCGACAAAAAAAAACCTTGAAAATGCTTCTGGTATTTTGAAGGCTGATTCTTATGTCAAATGACCCCCTGAATCCGAATATGACCCCCGTTTTCCCCCATCACGTCCCAATTTTTTTTTAAAACGCCCCCTTTTTTTTTTCATTTTTCCTTAGTTTCAGGGCTATAATATTTTTTTTGGAGGGGAATGGAGCCTTATATTCACCAATAAATTTTTTTGGATGTCAAGAGAGACTCAAAGTTTAAAATCATGAGCACCGAGAAAAAATCGGGGAACTTGGGGGGGCGTGGCCCCCCAAAATATTTGAAAAATCACCAAAAACGATCTTTTTATTCTAGTTTCTTTAAAAAGACCTTTAAAACATTTTTTTCGGTGCAGAACCAGAGTATAGGATCCGCTCCTAGGGCTCCTGGGTCAGAAAAAATTTTCACGCTGTAAAATTTTTTAAAAAAAATAAGATAATGCTTTAAAAATCGTACTTTGCACTCGAGTTTTAAAGCAGGTCTTCAGCCAAAAAAAAAAACAAAATTGTGGCTGATTCTTATGTCAAATGACCCCCTATTTCCAAATATGACCTCAGTTTCCCTCCTCCACCCCCTCTTTCCAGAGAGTCCCCCCCCCCCAATTCAGAGTCGTTTTACTAATTCGGAGGGGAAAAGTACATTACGTAACCCGTTAACATAATTCTAAAAGGCAACAGAGATTCAAAGTTCAAAATCATGTACATGTGTACCAAAAATATAAACTAGGGCGGTATACCTCCCCCCTCCCCCCCCCCCCCAAAAAAAAAGAAAAGAAAATTCAATACTCTGATTTTTCACAAAAAAAAAAAAAAAAAAAGGTTTAAAACGTCTCTTAGAAAAACAAGAAAAGAAGATTTTTTTTCGGGGGAGGGGGGTACACCGCCATAGTTTATATTTTTGGTACACATGTACATGATTTTGAACTTTGAACCTCTGTTGC
This sequence comes from Uloborus plumipes, assembly GCA_038373865.1. Lineage (NCBI taxonomy): Eukaryota > Metazoa > Arthropoda > Arachnida > Araneae > Uloboridae > Uloborus > Uloborus plumipes. The sequence goes on along the minus strand of JAXGGA010017560.1, from coordinate 16,498 downwards.
CTTTTAGAATTATGTTAACGGGTTACGTAATGTACTTTTCCCCTCCGAATTAGTAAAATGACTTTGAATTGGGGGGGGGGGGGAACTCTCTGGAAAGAGGGGGTGGAGGGGGGAAACTGAGGTCATATTTGGAAATAGGGAGTCATTTGACATAAGAATCAGCCACATTTTTTTTTTTTTTTTTTGGCTGAAGACCTGCTTTAAAACTCGATTGCAAAGTACGATTTTAAAAGCATTATTTTATTTTTTTTTAAAAATTTTACAGCGTGAAAATTTTTTCTGACCCAGGAGCCATAGGAGCGGATCCTATACTCTGGTTCTGCACCGAAAAAAATGTTTTAAAGGTCTCTTTAAAGAAACTAGAATAAAAAGATCGTTTTTGGTGATTTTTCAAATATTTTGGGGGGTAACGCCCCCCCAAGTTCCCCGATTTTTTCTTGGTGCTCATGATTTTAAACTTTGAGTCTCTCTTGACATCCAAAAAAATTTATTGGTCAATATAAGGCTCCTTTCAACTCCAAAAAAAATATTATAGCCCTGAAACTAAGGAAAAATGAAAAAAAAAGGGGGGCGTTTTAAAAAAAATTGGGACGTGATGGGGGAAAACGGGGGTCATATTCGGATTCAGGGGGTCATTTTACATATGAATCAGCCTTCAAAATGCCAGAAGCATTTTCAAGGATTTTTTTTGTCGAACAGTGTTATTTAAACGGTTCAAAGTTGAACCAAAAATTGTTCAAATCGAAAAGTCAAATATGGGAATGAGCTGTACTCGGCGAGATCTTTCCAACAAAAAAAAGTTTGTTCAAATCGGAATGTTCATTCAAAAGTTATTAGGGGGACAGACAGACAGACCGACGCACAAATTCCTCATCTCAATACCCTACTTTCCAATTTTTAATTTTTCAATATTAATTTTTCTTATTTGTTTTTTTTTTTGACTTTTTTTTTTTTTGCACTTGGCGATATTTTTCAGACTGGGCGATATTTTTTTTTTCGTCTTTCTTTTATTTTTAACGGGAAAGTAGGCTAAAAAGTACTTAGAAGTTGATATATCAATAAAAGGATTAGAGAAATACTAAAATCATCATCTTACCCTTAAAATTGTTGATTTCCAAACATATTTCTTTCAGTTCTTTATGCAATAGGGAGATAAATTTATTGCTAAATATTAATTAAAGGAAAAGGTCACTATCGACTATTTCTTGAGAATTAAGTTCCAAAAACATTATTTTGAACGACCTTCGATAATGTTGGAGGGTTCGGGTGCTTTCAACTGGAATAGTCAGGGATCTCTGTTATTGAGGTTTTTCTGTTGATTACTATCAAGCTAATTTTCCGTGAGTAGCTAGATTTTAATAAGAAGCCCAACTTTTCCTCTTACAACAATTCTCGAATGTGGTAGCTAACAGGGGTAGCAGGAATAAAATGTGTCGATTTTATGGGTCTCAAAAACTTGTCACTAACTGGCTTTTTTAATTAAATCTTAAGATAATTATTAACATTGTTGAAAAAAATATTTGTCCTACAGGGTGTATGGTTTGATCAAAGAGGTCATCAAAAGTAATTACTAACTACATAAATTTTTTTCTACTGCTTACTTAATATACATATAATTTAAAAGACACATTGTTCTACCAATTGCGTTGCACATTATCCCGGTTCTACGATCTAAAAATGAAGTACAGATCCGGGATGAAAAAATAATTCTTGTTAAGCTGAAACTTTTTGAACAACTTCATTTTATTGAGACGCCCAACAATTTCCTAGACGAAATTATGGATTGTGGTTGCTAACAGGGGTAGCTGAGACAAAATTTGCCGATTTGACGGTTCTCAAAAATTTATTACTAATTGTTGGTAATTTATTAAACGTTAAGAAAATTACTAACTTAAGTGAAAAAATATTTGTCCCACAAAATGTATGGTTTGTTCGTAGTTTCCCCCTCCTCCCAAGATGTATCAATCACGAGGTTAGAAAAAGTGTACTAACTGCCCGAATTTTCCCCTTTTGCTTAGTTAATATGCATATAATTTAACAGTCACATTGTCCTACAAATTGCGTGGTACGTTATCCCGATAAAAAATAATTCTTTAAAAGGTGCGACAAAACTTTATTTATTCATTTATTAACATTTTAGTGACTATTTCATCTGATGAGAGGGGTATATTTTGCTTTTAGAAATCAGCTTTAAGTGATAAAAAGGTATGTTTGACATAATTTTCAGTCTCAGATAATCAAGAGAATAATGATCAGATGCTAGAATGCCGATGTCGATGTACGGGAAAGTAGGCTCATTTAGTTCCTTGACAGAACTTCTTGTTTACTTCTTTTTACGCAGCAAAGGAAGTATTGTAGTCGCGATGTTTTTTTCAACTTATATTCTTAAAGCAGTATATCAAAATATCAAGGCATAGCAGCAAAGTGGAGAAAAATACATAAGCCGTGAAATATGTTTCAAGTAGAAAAAAAAAATAAAATAAATAAATAAAACGAGAGATAGAGATTTAAAATATAGTTATAAAAAGTCCCATCAAATGTTTTTAAATATTTGAAGGAACTCAAAGAAAAAGCGAAAGCAAAGTAAAATAAAACTTCGATATTTAAAATTAAGTAAAACGGAAAAAAAAAACCTATGGTATCGCAGCAAAATATCACCTTCAGTCCAAACTTATTATTATTATTATTATTATTATTATTATTATTATTATTATTATTATTATTATTATTATTATTATTATTATTATTATTATTATTTGTTATTGGAGGCATTTCTGTTTTATACAAACAAAAGCATCAGAGTGAAAATGTTTTTAATTTCAGGAAGGAAAATTAGTAGGAGAGCGTTTTTCGCATCATTTTTATTTAAGGGATTGACCAAGAGCGATGTTACACTTAGAGGGCGCTTTATGGAATTGTGTTGAAGAGGGAAGGGGAAACAGGACGTGTGACATCATGTATTTTTGTTGTGAGATTATGCTTGTGAAAAACCGTGTGACATGCAACAAGGGGGGTAAGATAAAATGTGACAACTTTATGAGAGGGGAGAGGGGTCAAAAATGTTGAAAAAAAGTGACATTTATGGGCACTCCCCAAAATAAATAAAAGAATGAAAGAAGGGCGCAAAGACAGACCTTAGACTATTTTGATCTAAGAGCCAGAATGATTGAAGAATGATGATTGATTTAAGATGATTAAAAAGCGTGTAAAAATACGTTTTCGGACTTGCAGTCCCAAAAAAATTCCTAGGGAAGGCCACCGAATTCAAGGGCGGATCCAGCTTGTGGTTAAGGAGGGGGTCATTTACGGAAAGGGGGGGCGGTCAAAGGGCAATTTTTGAGCATAAATGGGGGTGTTTAGTAGTTTTTTCGCAATATTAGACTCAAAAATACAGTTTTTTACTATATTTGGTCGCTTAAGGGAGGGGTCATGACCCCATGACCCCCCCCTATGGATCCGCCCTTGACCGAATCGACCCGCAATATCATGCCTAAAGAATTTTTTTTTAGAATTTCATGTTCAAAACATTTTGAGGGAGACCCCTTAGCCCCATCATACTAATATATTATCAAAAATCGTCAAAAAATATGTTTTTTAATTCAAATTTCTAAAAATCTTCGAGAAAGAGCTCCCGAATTCTACCGCTTTCCATAAGGTTATCAAAGGTGGCCTAAAATTGTGTTTTTAAAACTTCAATTTCAAAAATTTCCGTCTGAGATCCAGTCCCTCCTCAAGAGAAAATTCGTTTTTAGGTCTAAACTTTCGAATCGTCGAAGATGTTTTTTACTGGACTTTTGACTTTAATTATTAAAAAATACGGGGATGGATGGCCATTTCTTCCTACCATCATCAAATATCGTCCAAATCGGCCCTTTGGAACTTCAATTTCAGAAAATTTCCTTGAGAGAATCTTTAAATCCATCTCTTAAAAAATCATTGAAGATATGGCAACCTACAACCGCGTTTTCAATATTACCATTTCGTAAAATTTCCGAGGAGAGTCTTCAAACCTCCCCTCCCAAACAGCATCAAAAATTTACTAAAATTACGTCTATTGAGCAAATTTTGAAAAATTTCCGTCAGAAAATCTCCAAACTTCTAATCGAAAGATTACCGTTCATATTGCTGTTCCTCTTTTTCTACATATAAAACACAATTCTCCCGTTTTATGTGCTCATGTTAGCCCTCGCTGTTTCATGAAATACTAGCTGCCAGGGCAGCTAGATTAGCTTCCTGCGGCATGTTGATGCATAACGTCCCCCCCCCTCTAACTTTTACCTCATTCTGAAGTTATATTATTTGATATAATTTAATGTTCATTCGATTTCAAGACATACCACGCACGTGGCCCGGCGTTGCACGGGCACTTCGTGCCCTGAAAGTAGTGAGAAAAAAATTTAAAGAAACTACTCCCCGCCAAGGCGGCTCGCTTACAGGCGCTTCACGCCTTTACTTTTTTCCTATATAAAAAAATCATTCGAATTATTGAGATGCTTCGCGCCTTCAAGATGGTGAAGAAAGTTTCAGTAAGTTCAGCTCGCTCAAAGGAAAAAAGCAGACATAGATACTCAGTTTTTAATATAAGTAGATGGCTCTTCAACAAATAAATGTTTCAAAATATTACCAGTAGCTAGCGATAAAAATTCTACGTAAGTGGCCCGCTTATGAGTTTCGTGTTTGATTTAGTTAAGCCTTCATTCAAAATTCTCATTATCATTGTTATTATACTGTTTCATAGCAACGACGGTTTGCAAGAATGGATTTCATATTTAATCATTTATTAGGCTTAATCGCTTCAAACTTGACTACTTATTAATTGATATCTTCGCTAATTAAAATCGTATAATTATATCAATTGAAACTAATGAAGCCTGAAAAATTACCTATCTATCGGTACCTGGTTCGACTTTCAGGTCATTGGCGTTCAGGAGAAAGAAGCGTGACATAGAAAGATAGTTAGAAAGAAAGATAGTTAGAAAGAAAGATAGTTAGAAAGAAAGATAGTTAGAAAGAAAGATAGTTAGAAAGATACTCAGTTTTTAATATAAGTAGACTAGCTGCCAGGGCAGCTAGATTAGCTTCCTGCGGCATGTTGATGCATAACGTCCCCCCTCTCTAACTTTTACCTCATTCTGAATTTATATTATTTGATATAATTTAATGTTCATTCGATTTCAAGACATACCACGCACGTGGCCCGGCGTTGCACGGGCACCCCGTGCCCTGAAAGTAGTGAGAAAAAAATTTAAAGAAACTACTCCCCGCCATGGCGGCTCGCTTACAGGCGCTTCACGCCTTTACTTTTTTCCTATATAAAAAAAATCATTCGAATTATTGAGATGCTTCGCGCCTTCAAGATGGTGAGGAAAGTTTCAGTAAGTTCAGCTCGCTCAAAGGAGAAAAAGCAGACATTGATGCTCAGTTTTTAATATAAGTAGATGGCTCTTCAACAAATGAATGTTTCAAAATATTACAAGTAGCTAGCGATAAAAATACTATGGGCCGAATTCAAGTGAAACACCATTGCAATCGCTTCGAGGCGTTTGCATATTGCAACCGCTACTGTAAAAGTCGAATTCAAGTGAATTCGTTTCACTTGAATCCAAATTTTGGAATTTGCGATTGCATTGGTGAGTTGCGATCGTCCGTGTTTCACTTGAATCCCTGCCTATGTAAGTCGCCCGCTTATGAGTTTCGTGTTTGATTTAGTTAAGCCTTCATTCAAAATTCGCATTATCATTTTTATTACTGTTTCATGGCACCCACGTTTTGCAATGCAACAATGGCTTTCATATTTAATCATTTATTAGGTTTAATCGCTTTAATATTGACTACTTATTAATTGATATCTTCGCTAATTAAAATCGTATAATTATATGAATTGAAACTAATGAAGCTTGAAAAATTACCTATCTATCGGTACCTGGCTCGACTTTCAGTTCATTGGCGTTCAGGAGAAAGAAGCGTGACATAGAAAGATAGTTAGAAAGAAAGATAGTTAGAAAGAAAGATAGTTAGAAAGAAAGATAGTTAGAAAGAAAGATAGTTAGAAAGATACTCAGTTTTTAATATAAGTAGATACCTATCGACTCGGTACTTGCTTAGCTGCTTCTGAATAGTTAAATGGCTCACTAAATGAAAATTTGTGGAAATATTTGTATAACTTCTGTCAATCGTTTTTTGAAATGGAATATTTTAAATGGAAAATTGTCAATAAAAAATGTTCCCCTTTTTATATGTTTGTTAAATAATTTTTAAAAGATCATAAATATTTTTTTTGGAGGAGAGGGGGTATCCTTATATTTTGCTTCAATAGGGGGGCAATGTTTTGCTTTCGCACGGAACGTTTCAAACGCTAAATCCGGCCTTGTTTCTGACTTACAAGGTACCCTATCAATACTATTTTTCCTTGTTGATTAATTATTCGGAAATTTCTTCATTTTTTAAATGTTGTTACAGAGTCAGATATCACTTATGAGGAAAATGATGAAGATGAAAGTGACATTAGTGACGAAGATGAAGATTTTTCAGATGAATCTGATGAAGATTAATTTTTCTTTATGTATATAAAGACGCAATACACGAATAATTTTACTAGAAAATAGAGTTAGGGCCCTGCTCCATATTGACGTAAAGCAGAAAAATAAAGCAGAAACGTAAAATGGATTACATAGTGCTCCTATAGAAAGTACCCGGATTTTCGGTTTCTGCCTTCGGTTTCGGTCGCGTTTTACGCTGATGTGGAGCAGGTCCCTTAGTAAAATTTCAGAAAAGATGTTTTCACTTGTTCCAAACAGAGAACGAAACTTACAATTCTTGTCGGACTAGTGATACCTACCTGTTTACTTGTAGGACATTGTTTTATCTGGATCGAGAATACACTAACCTATAATGCAATATTTTTGTCCTACAGTTAGTAATACACTCAGGCACATTGAAAATAGCGACCCAAAAAGAAATCGTCGGATTGAAATGCGACTGCGTCTACAGTGGTGCCAAACCAGATCAATGTGGAATGTCACAGATTGGCAAAAGGTTGTGTTTAGTGATGAGTCTCGGTTTAATTTAGGGACTGATGATAACCGTGTACGGTTGTGGAGGCGCCAGGTGAGCGGGACAATTCCTCCCACACTGAACTACGTCACACTGCCCGCACAGCTGGTGTAATGGTCTGGGGGCCATATCCTATGATAGCCGGTCCAATCTAATTGTAATGCGTGGAAACTTAACCGGCCAACGTTACGTTGATGATATTCTTCGACTCCTTTTAGGACCTTTTCTAAATGGTCTCCCAGGGGCAATTTTCCAGCAAGATAATGCTCATCCGCATACAGCAAGAGTTGCTCAAGACTTCCTACGTCATTTTCAGACTCTTCCAAGGCCGGCCCGCTCCCCCGACTTATCCCCTATTGAGCATGTGTAGGATTAGCTAAAACGTCAGATGCCATCGTGTCACTCTGTGCGTGATTTGGAGTTGGCTGTTACAAATTTGTGGACCCATCTGCCTCAGGACAACATCAGGCGTCTAATCAACTCAATGCCGGACCGTGTGGCGGCATGTATTGCAGCTAGAGGTGGTCCAACGCGCTATTGAAATTGCTCTGTATTTGTGTCCTTGCACGCCCTGTATTCGTTCAACTGTCTTGATTTTGAGATCAAGTGAATCTCTCATCTGTATCATTATGCGTATTAAATTTCATTTCAATCCGATGCTTTCTTCCTGGGTCGCTATTTTCAATGTGCCTGAGTGTATAAGAAAAGTGGTTTCATGGTACTAACAATTTCTGAGCGTAGGACCTGGATAACGTACAACGCAATTTGTTGGACAATGTGACTGTTAAATTATGTACATATTGACTAAGCAGTAGAAAAAAACTTGGGTAGTTATTAATTACTTTTCATGACCTCGTAACCGATACATGTTGGGAGGAATGGGACTCTTTGATCAAACCATACACCTTCTACGACAAATATTTTTTTCAACAATGTTAATAATTATCTTAAGATTTAATTAAAAAAGCCATAGTTAGTGATAAGTTTTTGAGATCCATAAAATCGACATTTTATCCCTGCTACCCTTGTTAGCTACCACAACCGTAAATTGTTGTAAGAGGAAAAGTTGTGCGTCTTTCTAAAATGAAGCTACTCACGAAGAGTTAGCTTAACAGTAATAAATAGAAAAATCTCTACCGGGGATCCCTGACTAGAATGTTTTTCGAGATGGACCTCCTAAAAACGTTATTTGCAGCACACTTTTGATTTCGTCGGAAGAAGAGGTGGAGTTCGGAACTCGGAACCGGAAAAAAAAATTGAAGTTTAAAAATACGTCGCGTTTTTGTACGAATTTTGGTAACGTTAAATAAGAAGTTAGGTTCTGAGGTCCTTGATCGGCATTTAATAAAATCTTGTAAAAATGCAGGCGATTTTTGACAAAAAAAAAAAAAAAAAAAAAGAAGTGTTGGGTCTCCTGCCCGGTTCCTTTTTTGTTTTAAATTGAGTTTTTTTTTTTCCAAAAAATCAAATTTAAACGATCTTGTCTTTGATAATGTATGAGGAACAAGTCGGGGGCGACGCTTCAGCGGAAATTCTAAGAAATTGACAGCGTAAAAACGCTGCTGTAGGCTGTGGCGTAGCTAGGGGTTGGCAGGAGTGGCTCTAGCCACGGGCACAGCAACCAAGGGGGCAGCATTTTGACCGATAAAAAAAAAAAAAAAAAAAAAAAAAAATCAAGTCCAAACAGACTAAAAAATTAAAATTTGAAAGACACTCCGAGCAGCGCAAACTGCGCCCCCGCGTTACAAAACAAATCATACAAAATATGCAACATTGCTTTGGTAGATTTCGGTTGGATACAATCTTAAATCTATCTGGCAGGATAAAATTTAGTTATATGGGGTCTGGAGTCTGTATAATAGGCCGATCTGAAATCGGTCGGTCTTATACACTTAAAACAAACAGAAACAAACCCTTTCTCTCCGTTTCTTTCCAACCGGTTTTTTTTTTCACGATATCACTTAAACTTATCAATTACATAATATACTTCAGAAATAACGTTCTACGATTTTAAAAATCGGCGAGCTTTTGTTGAAAACATTTCGGGTACACATTTTTGGAATGCAATTGTATGATGACAGAAGATAACTTCTCTGTTGGTATCAATTTTTCTGTGGCGAAAACTAGCGAGAGAATAATATGCATTTCTCAGAATGGGGAGGGAAAGGTTTCTAAAAAACGGCTATTGCAAATTTCGCGATTTTAAAAATGTGTACCAAGAATCTACATTAAATGAGGAGTACCATGGGACCGAGCCCGCTCGGTAAAAAAAAAAAATGTTTGTAAACTTGTATTTTTTGCTAAAATACGAAGTACTTGTTTAGATAAACTTGAAAAGCATTTTTAAGCCTTTGGTTGCAATTACGCATTTAAAACAGCTGTAATTTGTTTTAAAAAACACAACCTTTTTAATCCATGCTCACCATTAAATCACACGTAATTTCGTTTCATTTGGCGCCGAAGACGCGGAAGGTGTTGATGAGAATGGATGCATAGTCCCTGTTCTCCAGTACGCATTTGGTTCCAGTTGGTTTTGACTTTCATTTTACTTACATTTTACACATTTTACATTATACATTTACATTATACATTACACTTCAAAGTTCCCCCCGTACATACCACAACTCGTGGTTTAACCGGGATGGGGCCCTGAAGAGCGCTTTGTTCATTTTTGAACCAGGCCCTAGGGCCGAGCAAACCCTTGGCCCAGCATCCCCAGGAGGTATCGTTTCACTTGGAGGATTTTATGACCACGAACACTTTTAACGTCCCTCAGCCATCATTAATGAAGACGGTGGATCTTTTATAGGCTGGGCTTCCTCTATTCTATATGATCGGCCAGGGACCCTCCGGTTACGAGTCCGACGACTAACCGATCGGACTACCGCTGCCCACACCCAATTCTAACTTTATTTTGATTAATCTTCTTTAAATTTCAAAAACAATAATAATTCTAACGTGTTGCCAAAACTCATTTGAAAAATACCATAAAAATTTAAATTTACGCTGATGTGATTAAATATTGTAACGAGTCCGTAGCACCTTCAACTTTCTTAAATGAGCATTCCAATCTTGAGGAAATAACAATAAATTTATTTACAAGTATGTACACTTATTTACAAAAGGAGCAGGAAACAATTGCTAAACATCCAGCAATTAGGTAGCAAACAGTACACTGTACTCTCGACAGTAACTCAGCACCACGTATCTAACGTGAACAGTAATTAAGAAATTACAAAAGCAAAAACAACATTCGCCCAAAGCGAATAAAAACGAGCCTCTCAATAATCCAATCTGAGAAAAACTCACTGACTTGTGTTCAAGGCCAGCTATTTATACACGAAACGAATTCCCGACAACATTCTAGTAAAATCTGGAGTATTCCAAATCATTCATAACTTGAAATAATCCATTGAGAAAGTTCTAGCAATAAAAAGAAAAAAAACCACTCCGAGCGTAAAATGTCTTCACGCTTATCAAAGTTAGGGCAAGTGTAAAAACTACAAAGTGTTACAGGGCCGGTATACAGATAATAAAAGTGATATCTTCAGATACTTTTGCAACATGTCGCCAGATAAAACCAAAACTAGTAAAAATGATGCAAAGCAGGAAAAACAACAACTATTTACAAGATTTGTAACATTGCCCCCTTCCCAAGGACTGCACGTCCCGGGCAGTACAATCCCCAGAAAGGAAGCAAGGGAAAACTTACAGATGCACACATTACATGATGACCAATCATAAACATGATACAAATTAACAATGAGAACATGAAAGAAATAATAACATTGAAAGAGTAATATTACAAACAATTAAAGGCAAAAGTTGTTTACAGAATTTACAAACAAGTTACCATGGTAGCTTTAGATTTATTTTACGAACTATGGCCATAGTATGGGGCTAGCCGATCATAATGGACAACCCTAGGTTTTGAATGATGACAACCCTAGGTTTTGATGACTTCTGGATCCTCACTACGACGTCGTTCAGCCGGTGAAGGACTGTGTAGGGTTCATCCCAATGCGACTGCAATTTGGGTGACAGACCTTTACGTCGGATGGGATTCCATAGCCACACCTTGTCACCTTCTTGAAAGTCATGGCCAGTGGACCTTGTGTCGTATCGGGTCTTCATCTTCTCCGTCGCGATGTTGATTCGCTCCCGTGCGAAGTGATGAACGTCTTCCAACCGGGCCTGGAGATCCTGGACGTACTCCTCAGGCGATGAAGGCGAATCTGGAGGGAGACCGAAGACGAGATCACAAGGTAGCCGAAGCTCTCGGCCGAAGAGCATCTGTGATGGGGAATATCCGGTGGTCTCGTGGACAGCACTGCGGTAGGCCAGCAGGAACAGAGGAAGTTTCTTGTCCCAATCCTGTTGATTTTTGGAGACCATAAGCGAAAGATTATTAAGGATTGTCCTGTTAAATCTCTCCACCATGCCGTCCGATTGTGGGTGTAGGGGTGTCGTTCGAGTTTTCTCAATTTTGAGGATTTTACACAGGCCCTTAAACAAAGCAGAGATGAAGTTTCTCCCCTGATCGGAATGGATCTGCAAGGGTGTCCCATATCTCGAGATCCAATTCTGGACTAGAGTCTCTGCTACAGTGGTAGCTTCTTGATCCGGAATGGAATATGCTTCGGGCCATTTGGTGAAGTAGTCAATGGAAACGAGGATGTATTTGTTCCCATCAGTAGTTTTCGGTAGAGGACCAAGAATGTCGATCCCGATTCGTTCGAAAGGAGCTAATACGTTGTAAAGATGTAGTTTCCCGCGGCTTCTTCTCTTCGGTCCTTTACGGGCGGCACAGGCGTCGCAAGAGTGGCACCACTTCTCCACGTCATCCTTCGCCTTGCTCCAGAAGAAGCGCTCTCGAACCTTGTGGAGGGTTTTCAAGATACCAAAGTGTCCTCCAGTCGGACTACTGTGCAATTCCTTTAGAACGTCTGGAATTCTTGATCTGGGAAGGAGTAACTGCCATTTGAATGCTTTACCATCGTCAGATTCCCATTTCCGATACAGGACGCCATTTCGCAACTGGAGAGATTTCCATAGAGCCCAGTATCTTTTCGTTGCAGGACTGTAGATAGAAATGTCTTGCCAACTAGGTCGCCGACTGTCTTTTTCCATTAACTCTATGATAGGCTTTAGGTCTGGGTCTTCAATCTGATCTTTTCTAACTTGGTTGTCACTCCATGGATCAGGATCTGAAGATGATGAAGTAGCAGTAACTTGACAGGCAGTAGGGATTGTCGTCCCGTACTGTTTCTCAATTCGGGAGCAATAATGGCAGTTCTCGGAACAAGGTCTTCTTGATAATGCGTCAGCATTACCGTGTGACGAACCTTTTCGGTGCTTAATCTCGATGTCATATTCCTGGAGCCGCTGTATCCACCTGGCTACCTGGCCCTCTGGATTCTTGAAATTCAAAAGCCAAGTTAAAGTTCCATGATCGGTCCGGAGCAGGAATTTACGGCCGTAGAGGTAATGATGGAAATGTTCTACAGCTTTAACTGTGGCGAGCAATTCCTTTCTCGTGACACAATAATTTCGCTCCGACTTGGATAAGCATTTGCTCCAGTAGGCGATGACATGTTCGTTACCGTCTATTTCTTGAGATAAAACAGCTCCAACGCTCTCGTGGCTCGCATCAGTGTCAAGTATGAAGGATTTTTCAGGCTGAGGATAAGAGAGAATAGGCGTTGATGTTAAAGCCTCCTTCAGCTGTAGAAATGCATCCTCGCATTCTTTGGACCATTCAAATTTTTGTTTGCTCTCCGTCAGCTTATGCAAAGGTCGTGCAATATTGGAAAAACCCTTCACAAACTTCCTGTAGTACGTGCAGAGCCCCAGGAAACTTCGCAGCTGATGGACATTTTCGGGGCGGCTCCAATTCTTGACTGCGGATACCTTATCTGGATCGGTTCGTACACCCTCAGAAGAGATAATGTGACCAAGGTAGTTCACCTCACGGCGGAACAGATTACACTTCGACGGGCTTAACTTCAGGTTGGCTTCCTTAAGCTTCTGCAGCACCTTCCTAAGATTAGCCAAATGTTCCTCAAAACTGCGTCCTATGATGATAATGTCGTCCAAGTAGACAAGACAGGATTCATAAGAGAGTCCTCGCAGCACTGATTCCATAAGACGCTCGAACGTGGCTGGTGCATTGCAGAGGCCGAAGGGCATCACTTTAAACTGCTACAAGCCTTGTCCGGTAGTAAACGCCGTCTTCTCTCGGTCGTCGGGGTGTATCTCCACCTACCAGTAGCCGCTCTTTAAATACAGGGTCGAAAACCACTTGTGTCCGGAAAGGGTGTCCAGAGTGTCATCGATCCGTGGAAGAGGGTAACTGTCCTTCTTGGTGATGTCATTCAGGCGTCGGTAGTCAACACAAAATCTAGTGGAGCCGTCTTTCTTTCGGACCAAGACGATAGGGGATGCCCAAGGACTGGATGAGGGTTCGATGACGTCATTCTCCTGCATCTCTTTTACGAGGATCTCAACCTCTTCCTTCTTGGCGAACGGTAGTCGTCTTGGATGCTGCTTGATAGGGGGATGATCTCCAGTGTCGATCCTATGCTGCGCTAAACTCGTGCGACCAACATCCTCGGATGTAGATGAAAACACCTGTTTGAAGTTGTCCACCAATTTTTCCGCAGCGTATCTTTGATCCTTCGATAATGGGGCACTCCCAATTAATTTCGAAGTCAAGGACTCGGAAGATACAGTCTCGGAGGAATCAATTCTTCTGATGATGCAGTTTACGGGAGTACAAGTTGCCAACACTTCTCATTTCTTAATATTCCTCGGTCTTTCACTCACATTGGCGACTCTCACAGGAACTGCATTCCTTGAAAGGTCCACAAGCGTAGATGCCACTGGTACTCCTTTTGGGCTATTACTCTGGTTAGGATATTCAATGAGGCCGAATTTAAAGCTGTTGTTTTCCTCGAGGGAGCCAGGTATTAGTACTTCTGATTTAGAGGGAATCGATAAATCTGTTTGGGCTATTATTTGATGAGCGGATTTTAAGTTATTTTCGGTGTTGAAAATTGCTATGTCTTCCCTCGTCGAGTGCAGCTCATTGTTTTTAAAGTCGGTAGAAAAATCAAATTTTCTCAAAAAGTCAAGTCCGAGAATGAAGGGATCTGTAATGTCAGCGACGAATGCCGTGTGATGGTAAGTGGTGCTCCCGAACGTTATTTCTAAGTTCACTTTTCCTTCAATCTCGATTTTGTCACCTGTCACAGTTTGGAGAGTAACGCATGGCGGCGTCCACAAGATCTTGAGTCCAAATTGACGAGCCACATCAGTCCTAATGATGGTAACGTTGGCTCCTGTGTCCACAATCATTTCGCAGGGAAATCCATTCACATATGCGTAAATGAACAGTCCGTTGCAACCGCCAGTTCTTGGGGAAATCTGGAAAACTTTGGGAGCAGTCTTTCTTTCTGGGCGAGCTTCGCAGTTCTTTCGCACGTGGCCCTCACCGCCACATTTCCAGCACTTCAGTGGTTGTCCACTTTGGTCTTTGCGAGTCTTCTTCAAGATCCCCGAGATTTCTTTGATTTGTCGCTCAATTTCCGAGAGCAACGAGTTTTTCTCAGATGGGATTTTCTGAGAGGCTCGTTTTTATTCGCTTGGGCAATGTTTTGCTTTTGTAATTGCTTAATTACTGTTCACGTTAGATACGTGGTGCTGAGTTATTGTTGAGAGTACAGTGTACTGTTTTGCTACCTAATTGCTGGATGTTTAGCAATTGTTTCCTGCTTTATTGTAAATAGTGTACATACTTGTAAATAAATTTATAGTTACTTCCTCAAGATTGTAATGCTCATTTAAAGAAAGTTGAAGGTGCTACGGACTCGTTACATTTTTTTACAAAAGCAAAACATCGCCCAAGCGAATCAAAACGAGCCTCTCAATAATCCAATCTGAGAAAAACTCACTGACTTGTGTTCAAGGCCAGCTATTTATACACGAAACGAATTCCCGACAACATTCTAGTAAAATCTGGAGTATTCCAAATCATTCATAACTTGAAATAATCCATTGAAAAAGTTCTAGCAATAAAAAGAAAAAATCCACTCCGAGCGAAAAAAGTCTTCACGCTTATCAAAGTTAGGGCAAGTGTAAAAACTACAAAGTGTTACAGGGCCGGTATACAGATAATAAAAGTGATATCTTCAGATACTTTTGCAACATGTCGCCAGATAAAACCAAAACTAGTAAAAATGATGCAAAGCAGGAAAAACAACAACTATTTACAAGATTTGTAACAATATGAAATCCATTGTTATAATAAAACGTGGTTTCTGTGAACAGTAACAATAAGAGTAATCACAAAGAAAATAGCGAAAGAAAGCTCGACAAACTTTTAATGAAGGCACAAAAAAACGCCTTTTTACAGAAAAAACGCAGATGTAGATGAACTCAAAAAACAAAACTTTATCTAAATACAAAATTTTACCAAAATCGTTAGAGCCGTTTTCGAGATCCGAAATATATATTGTTACAAATCTTGTAAATAGTTGTTGTTTTTCCTGCCTTGCATCATTTTCATTAGTTTTGGTTTTATCTGACGTCATGTTGCAAAAGTATCTGAAGATATCACTTTTATCACTTGTATACCGGCCCCGTAACACTTTGTAGTTTTTACACTTGCCCTAACTTTAATAAGCGTGAAGACATTTTCGCTCGGAGTGGTGTTTTTCTTTTTATTTCTAGCGTTTTCTTGAATGAATTGTTTAAAGTTATGAATGATTTGGAATATTCCAGATATTACTAGAAAGTTGTCGGGAATTCTTTCCGTGTATAAATAGCTGGCCTTGAACACAAGTCAGTCAGTTGTTTTCAGATTTGATCTGGTGACTCGTTTTCGTTCGCTTGGCGAATGGTTGTTTTGCTTTTGTAATTGCTTAATTACTGTTCACGTTTGATACGTGGTGCTGAGTTACTGTTGAGAGTACAGTGTACTGTTTTGCTACCTAATTGCTGGATGTTTAGCAAGTGTTTCCTGCTCATATTGCAAATAGTGTAAATACTTGTAAATAAATTTATAGTTACTTCCTCAAGATTGGAATGCTCATTTCTGTACCTCAGAACCAGACTAACGTAAGTCCATTTTCGTCATTTTTCAGTAGAGGGGAAAAACAATGTATTCGACAATCGTTTTTCTCCTCTACCGAAAAATGACGAAAATGGACTTACGTTAGTCTGGTTCTGAGGTACAGATTTGAAGAAAGTTGAAGGTGCTACGGACTCGTTACAATTTTGGCGCCCAACGTGGGGCATCTTCAAGGACTTTCTTGGAATTACCTGTGAACTTGGACTTTTCTTCCTAAGGACTTTTTGACTTCAGAATTTTATGGTGATTACTCGAGCAATGGAGGAACAACTACAAAAACTCCTTGATGCTATCAACGTGTTAAAAATGAATTGC
>JAXGGA010017559.1:0-24045 GCA_038373865.1 Uloborus plumipes | reverse complement strand
AAAAAAGTTTTAGTTTTTTTTTTGATTTTAAAAATAGGGTAGTTGAATTTGTTTTTCAGAGAAAAATATGCAGTTTCCCCCCTTAACCCCGGGGAAATCTGAGTTATTAGCAAATATACCAGCAACTCGAACATTAATTTCTTAAACGTTATGTAGTTAAAAATAGAGTACGCGCTTTATTCATTCCAAAGCCTTTTTCAGCCTACTTTCTCGTTAAAATCAAAGAGAGAGAAATAAAGAAACCATTAAAAGTGACTTAACGCATCTTAAAAATATTTTACATAAAAATATTGGAACTTCTCCCGCAGATATTAATGCTAAAAAATTTTAATTGCCAAATAAATAGATAAATAAATCGCCAAATTAGATAAGAAAAGTGCTTTTCCTTCGACAAGAGTTGTTCCCAACAAAGTTTGATGCTAATTCACCTTACATTCAGCATCTATTTTAGCCGTTTATGATTTTTTTTTTCTTTTTGAACAGTTCAAAATTGAAAAAAAAAAAAAATAAAAAAATGAGCAACAGGAATGAGGTGTCCTGGACAAAATCTTTCGAGCTTCTTTTTTGCTCAAAAAGAAGTATTCCCTCAAAATTTATTGGGTTGGAGGTAACGCGCACACAGAACGACAGCTAATCATCCACCTCGAAGCAACCATTTCAATTTTTTATGTTTCCAAATTTATTTAATTACTTTTCTTACCTTACTTTTTTTCGAGAATTTTTTTACGGTGCACCGTTAAAAATTTTCCTGAAATGTTACAGTAAAAGTTACTGGAATCCATGTTGCCAGTAACTTTTGTCGTAAAATATTTTTTTGCTGTAAAATTTTACGGAAAAGAAAACAAGAATTAAAAAGCCCGAGATACGAACGACAAGGATCGAACCCAAGACCCAGCTTTTACACACTACTTTACTATCCACGATATCAAATAAGACACATCAGGAGAGCGAAAATAGGGTGTCAATCTGCATCTCCCAGTAAGTCACGTGGTGATCAATTGGCGCTGCAAGCGCATTTTTTTTTTTTTATCGGTGCAATTTACTGTAAAAAAATTCTGTACTGTAGACGCTACATTTTACAGTTCCATTTATCATAAAAGCTTCCTGAATTTCTAACAGTGTGGGCTATTTTTTTTTTCCTGTTTCTTTTTTTATACTTCTACTTTCAAGTAGATTAAACACTGATGCTAATGCTGATTTTCTCTTTTAAAGCTCATATGAGTTCTCTTAGAATACGGGCTAGCACAGAGTTCTGAAGAAATTTGAATTTAACGTTTATCGAGCTCTTGTCATTCAAGAATTGAAAACTCCCAAATAAGATTTGTTGTAATATCCAAAGTTATTCATTAATGTAAAGGGCATTGAAAAACTTGATTATGCGTTCTTTGCAGAGGAAGGCTGTTTTTATGCCACCGTTTAATGTATTAAAATCATAACACAAGAACTTGGCCCGCTGAAAATCCCCGCTCCCTTTTCCGCAAGCCTGGCAAATATATATATATATATATATATATATATATATTATATATATATATATATATATATATATATATATATATATATATATATATATATATATATATATATATATATATATATATATATATATATATATATATATATATATATATATATATATATATATAATACTACGGTAAGTGTCAGTGTGTATGGAAAATAAAAATAAAAAGGGAATTTCATTTCGAAAAAATATACTTATATCAGCTAGAAAAACAATTTGTATTCTATATGTATGATCTATTGTTTATCAAACAAAAATCTAATACCCTTTCTGAAATTAAATGAAAGACTGAATATATTTGAGTTTTATACAAGTGGTTCAGACATTTCTTGAAATGTAATAAAAAAGAAAATAAGTAAACAAAAAGACAACGCAAATAATATAGTATAAGTACTATTTACACACATGGATTTTTAAAACATTCAAACTCGTGTAGACTGATTTTGAATAATTTATTTTACATTTATAAGAAACTACTTTTTACGAAGCTCACTTAAATTAAGATCAAATAGTTCGGACGAAAAACACCCCTCATAATCGAAGCGAAAGTATTTCAAGCATTAACCTCTTTGATTTTCACACAAATTGTCTCATTCATTACTTACAGCAGAACAGAAGAAATAGGCACAAACTTGAATCTCGGGAACACCGGTAGTTAGGTCCTCATACAAAAGGGGAAACGAAGTAAACAAACCTAATTAGCGGACGACCCGGATTGCTTAATTTCAGTGTCGTTCGTGCAGAAATCGATTATCTCTGCCCTGTAAACAATTTCAGCTAGAACAGCTTCTATTAATGAGCAAATAAATCATAGTGCTCGCGTCGGAAAAGTATGGATATTGGGTAGCTGAGGCGATGTTTTCACCAAATTTTTCAAACTCGTATTGATTTTACGTTTGGATCGTTGGGATGGATTGTGTTAAAATACTATTTGTGATAAATCAATGAATTAACAGATTTTGCTTGGTCAGTACTTAAACAATTTATTAAGGAAATGTCGAAGCTCTTCTCGATTGATTTTTGTTTAGTTCTTCCAATAAAAGGGTCAGAAACCCACTGTGTTAGAAATTTTAGCTAAAATTGTATCCTTCTTTTGCTAATTAACTGTAGTTTGGTCCTCCTTCTAACCTATGGAATAGTACATTAATATCCAGTAGAACAGCAATGAATCATAGTGCTTGCTTCGGAAAAGTATGGTTATGGGGTAGCTGAGGCGGTGTTTTCACCAAATTTTTCAAACTCGTATTGATTTAACGTTTGGATCGTTGGGAGGGGTTGTGTTAAAATACTATTTGGGATAACTCGATATATAAACATATTTTATTTGATAGTACTTAAACAATTTATTCAAGAAGCTTCAACACTCTTTTTGCTTGATTTTTGTTTAAACTTTAAAAAAAAAAAACTGTCAGAAATCCGCTCACTTTGAACTTATAGCTAAATTTTAGCCTTATTGTGCTAATAAACTGCAGTAGGGAATTTTTCTTACTCAAGGAATAGTACATCAACAGAAGCTAATGAATCATAGTACTTGCGTCAGAAAATTATGGATATTGGGTAGCTAAGGCGATGTTTTCACCAAATTTTTTAAACGCTTATTGATGTCACGTTTGGATCGTTGGAACGACTTGTGTTAAGATGCTATTTGTGATAACTCGATACATTACCAGATTTTATTTGATCAGAACTGAAACAATTCGTTAAAGAAATTTTGATGCTCGTTTCGTTTGAGTTTTGTTTAATCCCTTTGATAAAAGGATCAGAAATCCACTCTCTTAGAACTTTTATGTAAAATTTTGGCCTTATTCAGATAAACTATAGTGAGGTCTTTTTTTGACGTACATAGTGATAGATTAGCTTTTATGAACTATTTCAAACATGTATAGGTTACCGTTACTCCAGGGTTACCGTCACAGGTCACCATTGGTTACCGTCACTACAATTCTCTGAAACTGTCACGTGTATCATAATTTTTAAATTTATAAAGTTGCACGCAAGTTTTAGTGTACATAATTGCCTCTGAATAAAGCGTAACAAGTCTAGACGAGGTAAAAAATACCAAACTACAAGCTAAACATTTGAAATCATACCTATAAAGGAGATGAGGCTGAAGATTCTTGGCAGTTGAATGAGTAAGCACGTAGCTGTTAATTTGAAAAATACCAAAAAATTAAATTTTATGATGTTGACTAAATGATAAAAAAAAAATCGTTGTTCTTTAACTATCACGGAATAAAAAACTACAAGCTAAGGCGAGGCATAAAATGCCAAACTAGGTGCTACACGTTTCAAATATATGCACAGGTTTATATTTTTAATTTACTAAGGTATGAATTTAACATTGAGGTTCTTGGTAGTCGCTCAAATTTATGTTTATGCTGTAAATTTGCACATTTGACACAAAGTGATGAAAAAAAAGATTTGTATTCACTAACTTTAATGTATTTTTTATTAAAATTCAAGACAAAATATTCACGCAACATTAATGTTTCTGAAATTTAGGGTTAATATTTAACCCGTGATTAAAGTTAACCAAAAAAACTTCCTTTTCAAGGTTCAACAAAGTAAATATCTGCTGCTGAAACGTTTCCCAAAACAAATTCCCTTCCACCATATAAACCAAAACTGTCTCCAGAACAGGACCCCACGTCACTGTCAAAAAGCTTAAGACGACAAATTCCGAAAATCCACGTTTTTGCTATTTTAAACATTTCCTAGTCTCGGAAAATATGTTTCAGTTCCCTCTCCCACTTAAGTCTGGAATATGAACATTTCAATCTCCACGAGTACAGCTTTACAGTCGCCAGCCTCTTGAGAACTTAAAGCCTGACGTACAACCTTATCTGAAGGCTGATAGTACTATTTTCAAACAGACTGCAAAGCCTTTGGGGATCCGTCCGGATTTATAGCGCCGTTGAAAGATGGAAGTTTAGAAAGCAAATCGCGGAGAGACAAAGTGTTTGCTTTAAGTTTTGAATGAAGCAATTCCTCATCAGTTGCCTTCCAATTCCAGCCGATATTGTTTCTGGGGTAAACACCGATGAATTTATATTGGAGCGTATTCTCCCCCAATGTACGATGCTGTCCGAACTATTGAGCTCGTTTTTATCTAATTCATATTTCTTTGGTTTAGCAGCGTATTAATTAAATTTGAATTAGAATTCCTATAAATATTTTTATCGAAATAAAATGTTTGAAGTCTTCAATATCTTAGCGTTTGCAGCGGCATCTTAAACTTAAAATTTCAGGAGGGAGAAATCATGAATGTACTGAATGAATGCACGAAATTTACGGAAAATTTTGATATTTGCATTTTATATTTTTAAATTGACTTTTGCATGATACATACTTTTTCATTTTTACATTCTATATTTTAACATTTTATCTCTTTACATGTTATCTGGTTTTATTTTAACTTTTTCATTTGAATTTTTTACTCTCTCATTTTTCCGTGTCGAATGTGCTATATCTGCTCACTCTAATGAATAAATTTTTCTATTCAAAAGCTACAGCTGAAAATAAAAAACTTTCAAGCAAGAAAAAAAACAAGGACTCCACATTTCGGGTCATGTTTTAAAGTTTTTTTACTTATTGTTACTATATGGCAGTTTCCTATAACTTGACGATTATTTTTCCAATGAATTTCTTAACAAATGTTAGTAAAGATACATAGAAAGGAAATGTTTCACATATTTCTGATCTATCATTTTCAAATGAAGTCATATTTAAATGTGTAATTATTTAGCAAATTATTATCCGTGAATTTAAGTACAGCGTATTTTTATTATCACTTCTAAATCATAAATACACGACTAACTTAATGTCCAGATTTGCTATTTTTATTATAATTCTTATTACTATTATGCGCATATTTCAATAAAGTGCTAAACACTGTACAAATACTATGACAATAGACTGCGCAAAATTTGCATTTACTGGTTTATTGATTTATGCAGCCTCCAGTAGAGAAAAGACTCTTCACTACTGATGATTGTAATGAGAAGTACTATGAGACCACATTTCATGTGGAATAGTATAAATCCAGAAAAAAATAGAATTATCATATCAAATTTTAAAAAAATAATAAGGAATTTTTAATATTTATGCTTTTTTTTCTTTTTTTTCTTTTGAGTTTGAAAATACGAATATGATTAGAGAAATTTTCCAACAATGCAAAACTTATACATCTTTATTTAATAAATTTCTTTTCATTTAAATTATTACTGTTCTATCTTTATTAATCCATTTATTTTCTAATTGTTCTCTTCATTGTTCACTTTCACTATTTTAACTCAAAAGTGCGCTTCATTTAAGCAGAAATTAAAAAATCAAATTTGAAGTTGTTGGTCCATGCACTTGGTTCCTGAGTTAATTGTAGTTCTTCAAACCATTCTTTCTCAAAGCGCATAAATTAGCAATGTCAAGAGAACTCTTTAATATATTCTTCCACACGTAAATTTTCTTAAAATTCCACAAAATATCTCAACTATTTTCTTTCTAACAAGCAAGAGAAAAAGACATTCAAAATGAATTAAAACTGTCAGCAATTAAATAAGCTCAAATATCACAAAAGATTAAACTATTAAGAATTTAATGAGAAAGCAAATAAAAGTTTAAGAATAATCAGGATGATAAAAGCTTGCAGAAAAATTACCATACCCTTTCCTAATGAATACAAATTGGATCTTTAATTCGTGCTTGAAGGATGATAGTCAAAAGAAAACGCCTTTTTCGCCTTTATGAGAAAAATCTAACTCTAATCTTTCCTTAATTAGGTAAATTAAATTGTTTATGTCATTTTACAGAACTTTCATATGAAAAGAACGCCAGAAAAGAGTAAAAATACATTTTCTATTCAATTCTGCAAAGAGCTTAGCGTTGTTTATTCGGTTGGAATCCAAAACTTATTTTATAGAAATACAGCTTAGATAAATGTTTGAAAAGAGAAGAAAAATGCAGTGAACTCTCACTTATACGCCGCTTCATTTATGCGCTTTTTCCACTTATACGACGATTTTAAATGGTCCCAGCACATTCCATAGCAAAATAATGACAGTATCATTCATTTATGCGTCTTAAAGACAAACATTTCACTTATACGCCGAATTTTCCCTAAAATGTAAAAAAAAAAATAATTTATTTTCTTTAAAAAATAAGCCTTTTTCTTTACTTTCCTCTTTAATCTTTCGCCTTTATTGCTCACGGAAGGCATTTTTTTCGCATAAACTAGAGTACGGAGAGAGACAATTAACAATTATGCATCGTTTTAAAGGGAACAGTTTGTAACTAAATATGCTACAATTTTTGTTTTCTCTTTATCATTGTAGTTACGTTACAGTAATTGCCAAACCGTGATAATATGTCCCGTTTCTATAGAAATATTCTTATTCATTCTCTCATTAGAAACTATGTTGCGTTTTAATCCATTAAATAGGTTTGTTCACTTATACGTCTCTTTCACTTATGCGCCTTTTCCTGTTGGTCTCTTGGGCCAGCGTATAAGTGAGAGTTCACTGTAAATCAAATCAAATCAAATCGAAAAAGGAAAAGGCACTCAATTATCTTACATGTAAGGTCAATAAAAGTATGTTAGGGTAAGTTCTGGTAAGTGCGTACCCTTTTTTTCAAAGTTCATGTTCTCAAGGATGCTGCTCTGTTGAAAAATCTTGTACACTCACAATTTTTTTTTAGTTTTCTTTCCAGATCCTTTACTAAGATTTTCAAGCATATAATATGTCAAATAAACCATAATCATAGGTTTTGTGACCTGGTTTATGACACCTATTCTAAGGTACGCACTTTCCCTACCTAGCGGGGTAAGTGCGTCCACCTTAAATTATGTGAATATGAGCAGGAAAAAACTTCTGGCACATATTAAATATGTTAGTTAGTTTCCTTGGAATAATTCCTAATACTAGGGATCAGCATTTGCTTGCATGAATGAAACGCAATCAGTGATATTCCACGTGTCTTACGAACAACTGTGATTTGAAGATTAAGAGAGTGGTGTCTGTGATACTTCCTCTGTCCTTTTAGTAAGACCAAGTGAGCAAATGTAAGTTGTTTTTATTTAGTAATAATCACTAATATACACCTTTTTATCGATTGTTCATTTCCGATGTCTATCTCCAAGATGCAAACGCAATAGCTAAATCTAAACTTAGAGATAAATCAATCCAAGTGAAGCACCAGCTTTGAGAAATAAATACAAGTCGATCAATAACAAAAACTATAATCAGGCTGAGAGCCGGCCATCACAGGGGCATGAAGATTGATGGAGAGGGTAGAATGGTGTATAGAAACTGTTGTAATTGCCCAGATACATAGCTTACACCTTGTCATATCTTTAAGTGTCCAGTCCAGCAATAAGTGCGAACCTGAGAGAAATTGGTGTATTGTCGTCACTTATAGACCTATATGACGATAACATCCAACAAATCGCAAAAACAGTTATAAGGATCCATTGAGTTATTTAGTTCGGCAAAGTCATAGACCCGACAAAAAAAATGTCCGGTTCTAAACCAATTTTAAATTTTGAATTTGAATTTAAGCATTATTTTAAGTTTTATGCTAGGTAAGTTAAAAAATCTTTTCAGATTTTGGAGAAGTTAATCAAAAATGGAGAATGAAACTAATGCCGTCTCCCACTCATCGGATGTAAAGGGATTAAAATCGTCGTAACTGTATCGAGTTTTATCAACGCATAAAGGATTCAATTGCATTTAGCCATCAGACACTTTTTCTAATTTATACTGACTTGATATGATTGAGAAGGAGACAGAATCGTTGAGTAAAATGCTCTACACACGTCAGATTCTGAAAAATTTCATATCCTTGTCCATTCCTTACCACAGGGCCATCATTTCAAGTTTTTCCAGGGGGGGGGAAGGGGTCAAAGGGTCCAAACACAATGCAATTTCAGTGGAAAACATAAAAACCACGCCCACTTCTATGTAAATACATTGATTTCTCAAAGTCAGGGGGGTGGGGGCATTTGACCCCAACCCCCGACCCACCGAAATGACGGGCCTGGCTTACCATCACTTATGTCGTTTGAATCAAATTTGATAAACTTTTTATTTCTGTGTTTATACTGACTTGATATGATTGAGAAGGAGACAGAATCGTTGAATAAAATGCTCTACACACGTCACTGATTCTGAAAAATTTCATATCCTTGTGCTTACCACAGGGCCATCATTTCTAGTTTTTCCAGGGGGGGAAGGGGTCAAAGGGTCCAAACACAATGCAATTTCAGCGGAAAACATAAAAACCACGCCCACTTATATGTACCACCACCCAACCCCCGACCCACCGAAATGACGGGCCTGGCTTACCATCACTTATGTCGTTTGAATCAAATTTGATAAACTTTTTATTTCTGTGTTTAACTGCCTACTGCCTCATTCATATTTTGAGAGTAGTATTTCTTCTATTGGCATAAAACAGAGCAAAAACTCTTAAAGTGTTGCATAACTATCCATTATTAAGAAGCAATAGTTATAAAAACCACTTTAACTGAATTAAAAAAAAATTCTGTGATGAGTAAGGGTCCACATCAGCAGAAAACGCGACCGAAACCGAAGGCAGAAACCGAAAATCCGGCTACTTTCCATAGGAACACTATTTAATCCGTTTTACTTTTCTGCTTTACGTCAATGTGGAGCTTGGCCCTAACAGGATGAAGGTTCATAGTTACCCTGCTATTTAGGAAACTACAAACCACGTAAAAAAGTTGCGTAAAATCATTTATTTTAGAAAAAGTAATGCAACTTTGAAACATGCAACATGTTTAAAAGTTCTCAATATTTGCAGTTTGTAGGAGTCAATAAGACTTCTATGATTTATTATGTGGCTTATAGCTTTCATTATATTGTAGGCCGACAGATTTCAGCAACTTAAAATAAGCATTCGTTTCTGTCAAAAACTAACTTTAGTATTATTGGATAGTGTTTCCAACTTATTGAGTAAAATGAAATGAGAAATACTGATATTATAACCTTTTCAGCAGAGTATCGCAAGGAGCCTACAACTGTTTCTTCTGATGCCAAATATAATAAGAAGTAAGATTATTTGAAAACGACATCAAAAGGTAGGATAGTCTGACCAGTGAATGTATACTGAAGCAGAATTTTTCTTTCAGGAGTAAATAACTTAGAAAATTGTTGTATTTGATTTGTAAACAATTTTATTGATGCTTGATTAAGAAAAAGCTGACAGAACTTTTAGTTTTGATTCAGAGTTCAGTGTGTGTGCGTCAATGGCGTATCCAGGGGGGGTGCCAAGGGACCAATGCACCCCCCAAGATTTTGTAAGACTATAAAAATGGTGGCACCGAATTTTAAAAAAACATGTAACCTTCATGTAAATATGCTTCAGGTTTTTTCAATGAAAAATACTTTATGGACACTGAAATATTGACATATTATTTTCTGTTTTCGACAAGAAGAAGCAAAACTGATTGTTATTCTGTAATTGTGGAAATGTAAGAGGAAAATGAGCGATGCAGGTACTCGCGCCTCTCACAAACATTGTTAGACGTTTAAGCTTCCTATTAATTGCAGATTATTTAAATGATTTAAATGTGTTTCAGCATTGCTCCTCCTCTTATTTTCTCTTTTTTAAAGATTATTTTGAACAAATTGTCATATTATTGTTTTACATCGTAAAGAAAAAATCAACAAAACACCAACTAATTGTTTTTTTCGAAATGTGATAAATTGGATTTTTGTTTACAAACTTATCGTACATTTAAAAAAAAAAATTGTTTTTTATATTAACACTTACATTGAAACATTACTGCTCATTTCAGCAGTAAATTTTTACCTTGGAGAAAAAGGGATCAGTTTCTACTTTCTTTTCTCATGGGATGAAATGAAAGTTTTTATTTTATTATTAAAAGTTTTATTAGAAATGAATAAATAAACAAGTTGAAATATTAATAAAGGAATGCGAATGAATGAATTAATCAATAAGCATATCTGGGATTTAAAAAAAAAAGGTGTAAGTAATAGCTGAAAAACAAAACAATTTTCCAGAAAGTGCAAAATATTACAATATGTGTATGAAATTCTGAAAATGAGTTGTATATATCCCCTTTGATTTTTAGGTCTATTTATATTTGAATCGCAATCGTCCAATCGACTATAGGTTTAAAAACATAGTTAGTATATTGCTAGGTGGATGGCGCAGAAGAGTTAAAATGTTTTAACATTCCAATTTGCCCCGTTATTTAAATCTTACCCCCACGTTTCCCAACATCTGAAGGACGTTTAAATGGACATTTTGTAGAATATGCATGAGAAAATGCGTGCATATAAGCTAAGAAAAATCTTATCTTTGATGAAACAAAAATAATCATAAAATAAAACTTCATAAAAACCAAAATGTACAAAAAATTTCATTTTGGTACTCTCGGACCTTCAAAAATATTTTTTATCATGCAACTATTTTTTTTTAAATTATAAATGATCTATCAATTTTCCGATGAAGACTTGAGTGCTTTTGGCTTGAGATTTTTTTTCGTAATATGTTTATTGTTCTTGCATGATATTCATTTTTGTGAAAAAAAAAAAAAATCTTTGAGCAACGTTCAATAGAAAAAATTAAATCGAAATACTGCGTTTTTAAAATTTCACCATATTTCTTGATTTTTTTCCTTTCTCATCACAGTGTTGATATTCGATGTGCACCCCCCAAAATCAATTCCTGGATACGCCACTGGTGTGCGTGTGTTTTTTTTTGGGGGGGGGGCAAGAAAAAACGAAACGAAAAACTCAAGGAATGAAGAAATAGAACCAGTGAACAAAATCAATACCCCACCCTTTCCTATGTATAAAAAAAGGAAGTTACTACTGATAAATCAGCAAAGAAAAAACTTATAAAAGTTTATTTAAAAAAATAAAAAAACAGCTGCCATCTACTCGGCAAGGAAGAGGGCCTGGTCAGGTCACTAACTTGTCGAACTTTTTTTCTTGGTATTTATTGACATATTTAAGACAATTATCAATATAATCATAAGCGTCTTAAACCATAGCTCTTCACTAAACCAACAAAGACAAATTAAAGAGAGGGACTAAATGAATTAAATGGGTTCTAAAAACATATATATATAACAAATTATTAAAATCATTAAATAATAGTAACGTGGTTTTTAGCTAATAGGACTTTTCGACTCTCTCTGAACCAATAACTCTGTAAAACAGAGTTTAGTTGAGATCCAATGCAAAATGTAGCTTTGTTTAAGAAATACATGCATATGCGTGTTTAAGAAATACACGCATATTTTTACATTCATAAATAATTTAATTGCCCTATTTTTTGTTAATAAATAATAAAATTGCTAAAGAGGGATAATAATAGCTTCTTCAACGTCCTTTTCCTTTGCTTAATTTTTAAAGGCTTCGTTAAGAAAGTTTTAAACTTTGATTAAAAAACTCCTTTAAAGCCGGCCTCATTACAGAAAAAGATGTATCCACAAAATAATAAACTCATCAAAAAGCCTTTTTAGAAAAACCTCATTTCGACGAAAATCCAGCAAAATAATCTTAAGAAAAAGAGTGCTGCCCAGAAGACTTTTCGGAGAAATAATGAGGTAGGATTAAGGTTGGCAAAAAGGGGAAATAAAAAAAATTAACATGAAATTGTCTCCCTATTCACTGTAGCGAAACCGAACATTTTGAAAATGTGCAGCTTTGAAAGAGAATGCTTTTAGCTGATTTAGCAGTAATTAACTGAAAAATTATATTTGCTCTCTCGCAGTTTACAGGTCAAATTTAACTGCACAGACCCTTCTATTGTACATATTCCATATATATTTCAAATCTTTCTGATGTTGTACTTGAAATTATAGAATTAAATATCCTCGACTGGGTACTGTATTTTGCACTCGCATCAGTTTCAAACAACTTTTTGTTAATATTCTAGTTCACTTTTTTTTTTCATTTTATATTAAAATATTTTAAAATTATCATTTTTAAAGGAACGTCAGGAAAAGCCTTCAATTACGTTTATGCTCAACTTGTAAAAGCTTCAAAGAAAAGCTTAAAAAACCTTGATACAGACACCACGTGACGTCCTCGTATGCCTATGTTATAATCTGTGAACAATGTTTACAAGTTCAGGACCAAAAAAGTTTCGAACCACTCTACGGTTCTATGAAATAGTTCTAATTTTTATATCTAACGCACGAGACATGTAATGTAAATAAAACTGTAATATGGAACTAGTTTTTTTACCGCAATCTACAACTGAGTGTGAGACACGTGATTTTGTAGTCGGGCAATGCCCAGAATTTTCCTTTGACTCGACCTACGTGAAGTGTTACTCAGCACTGTTAGCGCTCGGTGGAATAGTCGGAAGAATCGAAATTATGGAAGATGGGAAGAGCCAAAAAACGAAATAAGCAAACAGCCTTCTACTATGTGCACGTTATTTGGACGCGATTACTGTCTGATTTTCTTAGGTAAAATCTTCCGCATATTTACACATGCGTCAGGTCTTCTCTAATATTACCAAAATAGGGGTGATAGGTTAGATAACAATAAGGGGAAGAATATTAAGAAGCATTTTGAGCGATACTACGTGGAACGATGCTAATATCGAATATATAGTAGAGTTGAATAGACAAAATAATGGCAAATGCAAGTTTTTATTTAAAATTTCGGAAAGCTCCCACTCACAACCCACCTCCCCTTTTTAAGTGGAATGGTTCCCGAGTGCTAGGCGCAGTTTTCACGCACGGACAGTACAGCAGCCCATGCTTCTCTTGTTTTCCAACCGGTTATAATTTTGATTCGTCCAAGGCTGAGCTCCAAAAGTCCTGAGCTGCACTGTACTACGAGCCAGACGGGAGATAATTAGTTTTTTCCAGACAACAAAACCACGTGTCTCACATGTACCTTTCGGTTCAAGGGTTGAAAGTCACCGTTACGAGTTGTAAAGAGCAACATTTTCGAAATTCAATTTCTCTTTTATATTAGTCTCCACAAATTTTAAATACTGTCCGTCCGTGAAAGCCGCGCCTAGCACTAGCGAACCATTCCACTTAAAAAGAAGGGGTGATGGGTTGTGAGTGGGAACTTCCCAAAGTTTTCAATTTAAAACTTGCATTTGCTGTCCTTTGACATATTCTACTAAACTATGTATTTGAAATTAACATCGTTCTACTTTGTTTGATACGGCTCAAAATGCTTCTTATTATTATTCCCCTTGTTGTTCTCTTACCTATCACCCCTATTTTGGTAAGATCAGAGAAGACCTGACACATGCGTAAATACGCGGCAGGTTTTACCTAAGGAGAGCAGACAGCATCTATATTCCAGACTCCCCTGTGTCAAAATTATTTTAAATATTCATCCCGTTTAAGAGCGAGCTTAATTTCAAAAGGTCGCTTTGAGATTTAATTTTTATCTTTTCCGTTTCATTAGAATTTTCAATCCATTGTAATAAATCCGATTTTTAATTCTTACATCAATTAAAATGAAACATGTACACATCCTTTAAGTTCACTCGTGATAAAACTCATACTATTTAAACAAATTTTCATTTTAAGTTAATGCTCCCTTTAATTTATGAAAGCAAGAGCCGCTCTTTGTTATTTTTAATTAAAAGTATCAGAAAAAAATAGGAAGTTTTTTTGAAGAAACTATCAAAGAATTTTTTTTTCGAGAGGAGAAAAAAAAAAGGCTGCTTTCTAATTACAAATTCTGGTTCGCAGATTGATTATATATACAGGGCTCTTAAATTAATTTTTAAGAAGGAGTTTTCTGAAAAGCTTTGATAAAAGGGAAGGTCTCGAGAACTTCTTTCTCCTTATCGGAAAACTTAAATCTTTAATTAATCCTTTCTTAATTGAAATGATTTAATCAGCGAACATTCTCGAAGTGCACTGATGGTAAATTGGTGCGAAACTTTTCGTAAAGACTGCTAAAGAATTTGATTTTTTGCTCACTACTACTTTGCATGATAATGTTTAAATACTTTACAAAGCACTTACTGACATACAACGTCGCTTCAATGAAAATTGGTTTATTGAGCAAAACTCAACAATTACAAGCTCTTTTGACACATTATGAATTTATTTTAGTTCTTCATTCAACATCTAATCTTAAATATTTTTTATCTTGCGAGCTTTTTTGTCACTACACGAGATCTTATTCTTATCAAAGTCTCTAATAATACTACTTCTACCAAATGACATGCTAAAGTTAAGTTTATATCAGTTGCAGTTACAAAAGGCAGTATAGACTTGTATTATCTTGTTAAAATTGGGGTTTTTCCCCATAAAGAATTTATATTGCTAATAGTTTATTGGATACTTCAGTTCTATATTATTAAATTATGAATGGAACAGAAATTTTACAAGCTTTATCCAGAAAAAAAAAAGTGTTCTTAAAAATATTTTCCCCCGAAAACAGCTCAACTTAAGCATTAAGCAGGTATACAGCAGAGAGTAACCGCCCCTAAGCAAGGGCTAAGGCAGGAACATGCAATACACCGCCAACTCGTTCATTTCGATCCATGGACTGCAGCTTCGGGCTTATTATAACCGATCGGTAAGGCATCGGACTCGTGTCCGGAGGGACCCGGGTTCGATCCCAGCCGATCAAAGATCCACCGTCTTGATTAATGGTGGCTGGGAGGCGTTAAAAATGTCGTGGTCACAAAGTCCTCCAAGTGAAACGATACCTCTGGGGGTGCTGGGCCCTAGGGTTTGCTCGACCCTAGGTTCTGGTTCAAAATTAAGAACAGAGCGCTCTTCAGGGCCTATCCCGGTTAAACCACGAAGCTGTGGTAGGTACGGGGGACCCTGGAGTGTGAAATGAAATGAATAAATGAATGGAATACGAAAGTGAACAAGTTGGAGGCAAAAATCCTCTTATAAAGCAAAGAGAGCTGAAAAAAAACTGGTAGCTAATGTGAAATTAGAATACCAGATACCACAAGTTATCAAAATCGGCTCGTCCATTTAACAATTTCGATACCAGATAAACACAAAGATACAGAGATTGTTACCATCAAGTTTATAAGCCCCCTCTTTCTGCGTCAGGGGTTTAAAGTACCTCTATTACTTAACCAAAGATTGCACATTAAACTGCAATAATACTCATGCATTTTTGCTCAGAACTACTTTTTTAAAAAATATTTTATGCATAACGTCGCGTATATAACAGTTTTAGTTGTCTTATAACTAATTACTAAATTGAAATTAGTTCAGAATATTTTCAGAAGAATTTACATACTAAGGTTACTTACAAGCCATTTCCATTTTCAAGCTCTGTTTTCCAGTTTTCATCATTTCCAGTTTCTGCTCTTAGCTTAGTATCAATTTCAAAATAGACAGCTATTCTGTCACGTGTGGGGGATGAATTTACGATGACTTTGCCTTGGAATAAAATTATTGGAATGCAGTAAAATCCTAAAATAAGGCATATAGTGAAAAACTCGCTCAACCTTTTTTAGCATGAATCAGCAGAAATATCTAACTTAATGTGAAACCTCAGTAAAATTACTTTGAATTGAACACACTTCTACTCCACAGCGTTCAGCTGGTGTCAGCCATCTTTGAAGCCCTGTTGCCACGCAAAAAACAAAAAAGCCGGAAAGTTATTCAACATATATGATTCGAAGTTCCAAAAATAAACTTAATGCCTTATACCCTTTCAAAAAACATTTTTTTTTTTTCAGACTGTAATAGATCCCGTTTTCCGTGGAATGGCCCATTTTATATTTTATTAAATCTTTCTTTCAATTTAAGCTTATTCACAAAGCTTTCATCACATAGTTTGTTTTAAAAGAACGATATTTTTGCTCTCAACTCGATAATCATATATATATACATAATTTCCCCAGTTTAAAAACCTTTCAGTTGCAATGTTAGAAACTTTAAAAGGCAAAACAGGTTGTTGTTTTTTTTGTAAAACCTTGTCATTAGATTGTTGGTCTTTTGCGATGCTGA
This sequence comes from Uloborus plumipes, assembly GCA_038373865.1. Classification (NCBI taxonomy): domain Eukaryota; kingdom Metazoa; phylum Arthropoda; class Arachnida; order Araneae; family Uloboridae; genus Uloborus; species Uloborus plumipes. Next base: position 7,564 of record JAXGGA010017559.1, on the reverse strand, counting down.
TATGTGGGCCTGGCTTTACATCAAAGTTTCTCCACTTGTGAAGACATACTAGACCTCGCTTCGCTTTAGAAATACGACATTCAAAAAGGAAATTCGCCAGAAATTAAGTTTTGGAAAAATGAAAGTTTTTTCTGGTGCCATGTTTGTTTATTTATTTAATTTTATTTTTTGGTTATTCATCAATACTAGTGACTAAAAGTAATACTTTTTACTGAAGACAACATCCCTATTCGAAGAAACAAACAATGTGAAGGAAAAATTCGTCGTGCCGGAACCATGACAAACAGAATGGGAAAATGGTAGAAAGTAGGAAAGTTATTTGTATACTAAAAGTTACTTGTGTACTGACGTCTGTACTCTTAAAAACAAGTACATACACTGTTAAATGTACAGGTTGCACATGGCACCTTTAAGTATGAAACATGACTCCCAATGGCACCCTTGACGGTGCTGTTTGACTCCCTATGGCACCTTTTGGGTGCCGTGGGACCACCGTGGGATGCCACAGAGAACCAAATGGCACCTCCAAGGCTGCCAGTGGGAGTCAAGTAGTGCCCTTCAGGAGATGTCGCTGGTGCTACAACGTTTTACCCTTAAAGGTGCGATTTGCAAAGTGTATTTTTAAAAGTACAGGTTGCACATGGCACCTTTAAGTATGAAACATGACTCCCAATAGCACCCTTGACGGTGCCGTTTGACTCCCTATGGCACCTTTTTGGTGCCGTGGTACCACCGTGGGGTGCCACAGAGAACGAAATGGCACCTCCAAGGGTGCCAGTGGGAGTCAAGTAGTGCCCTGCAGGAGATGTCGCTGGTGCTACAACCTTTTACCCTTAAAGGTGCCATTTGCAAAGTGTATTTTTAAAAGTACAGGTTGCACATGGCACCTTTAAGTATGAAACATGACTCCCAATGGCACCCTTGACGGTGCCGTTTGACTCCCTATGGCACCTTTTTGGTGCCGTGGGACCACCGTGGGGTGCCACAGAGAACGAAATGGCACCTCCAAGGTTGCCAGTGGGAGTCAAGTAGTGCCCTGCAGGAGATGTCGCTGGTGCTACAACGTTTTACCCTTAAAGGTGCGATTTGCAAAGTGTATTTTTAAAAGTACAGGTTGCACATGGCACCTTTAAGTATGAAACATGACTCCCAATAGCACCCTTGACGGTGCCGTTTGACTCCCTATGGCACCTTTTTGGTGCCGTGGTACCACCGTGGGGTGCCACAGAGAACGAAATGGCACCTCCAAGGGTGCCAGTGGGAGTCAAGTAGTGCCCTGCAGGAGATGTCGCTGGTGCTACAACCTTTTACCCTTAAAGGTGCCATTTGCAAAGTGTATTTTTAAAAGTACAGGTTGCACATGGCACCTTTAAGTATGAAACATGACTCCCAATGGCACCCTTGACGGTGCCGTTTGACTCCCTATGGCACCTTTTTGGTGCCGTGGGACCACCGTGGGGTGCCACAGAGAACGAAATGGCACCTCCAAGGGTGCCAGTGGGAGTCAAGTAGTGCCCTGCAGGAGATGTCGCTGGTGCTACAACGTTTTACCCTTAAAGGTGCGATTTGCAAAGTGTATTTTTAAAAGTACAGGTTGCACATGGCACCTTTAAGTATGAAACATGACTCCCAATAGCACCCTTGACGGTGCCGTTTGACTCCCTATGGCACCTTTTTGGTGCCGTGGGACCACCGTGGGGTGCCACAGAGAACGAAATGGCACCTCCAAGGGTGCCAGTGGGAGTCAAGTAGTGCCCTGCAGGAGATGTCGCTGGTGCTACAACGTTTTACCCTTAAAGGTGCCATTTGCAACCTGTATTTTTAACAGTGTACGTATACTCAAGGCCAATCGAAATATATGAAGGTGCCAGGGGGAAAACAGATGAAAGTGACCAAAAAGCGATTTCGAGAAAAAAGAAGAACAAAGTTTGATTTCTCGTAGCTCCTTATGTAGTTTTTAGAGTTTTCATGCACATTTCGGTCGATTCTCATCTTCGTCATTTTTTTCCCCCTTGTTGTTCTACCAGATGATACTACTCCTTCATAGCCCCTAGATAGCGCTAATATCTCAAAATTGACGAAAAAGTGACTTTCATCTTTTTTCTCCCTGGCCCTTCATATGTTTTGATGAAAGATTTTTTTTAATCTGATTTTCATGCGTTTTTTCATGGCGTCCTTACGTATGCATGTACGTATGTAGTACGTAGGCAGGGACGGGAAAATATGTCACAGACTGCGCCACTGAAATTTTTAGGGGGATTCATCTGAGAGCTTTGATCTTACTTACCTAAATCAAAAATAGCGAGCCACAGAAGGCAGATGTTTCGAGCCTAGGACTAACGTCCAGTTGTAGATTTCTAATAGCAATTGGATGGTCTTAAAATCTCTTTATTATTTTTTCTTTTCAGTCTAATTTAATTTTAAGTCACCTTAGCTTTCTTATCGAGATATTTTCTCCTCAGTGCGACCTTCAATCAATTTCTTCCTTTCAATTCATCATTTAGTGCGATTGCTCAAGCGCTGGCGGCAGAATATTTTATTACCTTTTAGTTTCATCATTATTCGACATCAAAGAAGACGACATATCTGAAGTCGATATAGGCTCTGTTTTTTATTTATTTATTTACTTTTTTTTTCAAATGTTTGTTTTTGTTGAGGAAAGTTGTTCCTTAGATATTCACAAAAATTTGCACGCCATCGGGAAATGATTTTCCGAAGGACATTTGACATGTTTACTTTCTTCTATATCTAATATATATAGAAGAAAGTATTGGATTCGTGAAAATTTTTGAATGTCGAATTTTGACGGATTTGCACGTTTTGAGGTGCGCTGAGTCCATTTCGACCATTTTTGGGAAATGTCTGTCTGTGTGTGAGTCTGTATGTGTGTGACCAGTTTTTGTGGCCGCGATAGAGCAAAAACTACTGCATGAAATCAAACAAAATTTTTTGCACATATGTACCACCATGTGAACTGGTGCACCTGACTTTTTTTAGCGAATTCCTTAAAGGGGGGTGAAGCAATCGCACGTGTTCTGCGTGGGGGTGATTGCTATATCTCAGAAAGTAACCGGCGGAATCAAACGAAAATTAGTCCATAGGTAGACCCTACTGAATACAGGTGCTGATTTAATTTGCGTGTCAGGGTGAATATCAGGAAAAGTGCCAATTTGATCATGGAAATTTTCAATTTTTGAAGATACTCAAAAAATTAAATTAATAGGGTATTTCAAACACACATGAGTAGTAATATTTTTTTTTTAATTAGGGGCATGGTCAAGGTGAACATTTACCCCCCTTTAGGAGGGTTGTCTTTGAGCGTTACCGACATGATGAGAATGCTACCGAACTGACAAATATTACAGATTTTACACTTAGTGTATAAAAGTAATCACTTTCACTACCTTTTATGTTCAAAAAAAATTACTTAGAATATAATAATATTTTCCGAGCTTGAACCCTTTTTTAATAAATAAAATTAAAAGACAATTTAAAGAAATTAAGAGACTAATTAAAAATTAATTAAAGTCTAAATAAGTGCGACAAAGTTTGTTTCAAACAGATAAATAGGTTAATAGTGAAAAAAATCAAAATAAAATAAAATTCTTAACACAATCTTAAAAAACGAAATTAATTCAGGACAGACAGAGTTTGGTGGAGGAGGGTGATTTTCACTAAAATGTTCGTAAATTTTCCATTTTAAAACAAAATTATATTTTTGGGTGCAGTAGTTACGAACGAATGTCGGAATATTGATGTAAAAGAAAAGGGGGTTAAAAAGGCAATAATTTTGTTTGAAAACTCAAATTTTGTGGAAAAATTCATGTTTTTGAAGCATTTAAAAAACAGTGAATAAACTGCTAAAATGGGAAAATTTGGCAGGAAAAACGATGCACTTGAACCTATCTGTGTACTTCAAAACTCAACAAACTCATAACACGAAGAAAAAATTGCGAAAAAACATCGGTAACGCACGCATCAGTTTCGTAACAAATACCTTCTACTTCCGCGCTGCCGACATGACCGCTGCCGACATGACAAATTTCCCGCTATATGATAGCTGAACATCCCTAATTAAAAATTCGAAAATAAAAACACCTTATTATGTCCATGACAATGGGTTTCTTTTCCATTATGCTAAAATAAATTGAAAAATTACTTTATTTTGTGTCTTAATTTCTGCTGCCGACATGACACTTCATTTGGTAGAAACTGAAAAGTCAAGATTGAAAAAATCTTACCTGTAATTTAATGCAGTCGAAGTGAAAATTTTCTATCGGAACTGAAACATCACATATTAGAGCTTCACCCAGCGTAATTTTTTGGCGCCAAAAAATGTTTTGTCTAGATTTTATCATTCCGAAAGTTGGCTCACTCGTCATGTTATGAAAACTTGTGACAAGCAGAAATTGCTTTTTTTTATCGATATAAATTCATTTTATAGAAAACACAAGAGTTAATCGTCATAGATGAACATAAAACACGTTATTTCCTTTTGTATTTGTTTTTGCTGCGATGTTTTATAATCCACAGGATTTTTTTGAACTTTGCGATTCGAATGCGTGACGCGCTGCCGACATGACATTGAGGCAATAAAAAGAGTTCTATTATCACAAATTAAAGTAAAACCTGAAAATTTTGGCATGCAACGTGCAACGCAGTTTACGGTATGGAAAAAGGAAAAATTTTGGTTTTCATTTGGAAGTGCTTGAGAAATTCATTTGTGACTTAAATTAGCACTTTTCCTGATATTCACCCGTCAATATCTTAAAGGGTGGTGGAGTAATCGCACGTGTTCTGCGCGGGGGTGATTGCTATATCTCAGGAAGTAACCGGCAGAATCAAACGAAAATTGGTCCATAGATTGAGTACAAGTGCTGATTCAATTTGTGTGTCAATATCTCAAAGGGGGGTGGAGCAATCAAAAGTGCTTATTTTGTCATTGCACCTACTGTCTCTCGAGAAATATTGCTGCGATTTGAATGAAATTTGGAATAACACTAACCCAATATGGAAGCAAGCATCGATTAAATTTTGGCGCCAATAGAGCCAGGGGGAGGGTGGGGTGATTTTTGCTCTTAGTCAACAATGCGAAAAATTAATTCATTAAAAAATCGCCTTCACGCTATTTAATTATCAAAACAGCTGAAAACTTTCAATGATTTGAAATTTTTAACTGTTGCAAATTTATTTTTACTAACAAATAAAATGTTTGCAATTAATCTAAACAAGGCTTTTGCAATGATTTCCAATTTCGCTCATTGATTCTACATTTGCAGGGTTATTACGATAATTAGGAAATTGGAGCTGTCTCCAATTATTCGGGCGAGTACGTATTTTATTTTGTAACCGGAATTCATAAGATAGATATAGAAGAAAGTTTCGTGACGGCCACGACAGCTAGTTGTCTTTGGATACCTCTAGAAAAGATACATCTTAGTCCAAAATTCCTTTCGTTCTCCTCGGCATTGTTGTAGTCTATTTATTTGAAAATTTTTGTACGTATTCATTTTATTTGATTAATATTTATATTTGCCCCAAAACATTCAAAATAAATCAGAGACATATGATCTCCAAATCTTCTTAGCGATAAGTTCTAACATGTCATAAAAGCAACACTACAGTTTTATCTACAATTTGGCAATAACAAAAAATCAGTCATCAAGGAAATAAGATATTATTGATAACAAAATTAAAACCAAAGTGTATACTGTGTTTAAAAATTTTAAAGTTAGCAATATTAAAATTCCTTTTTAAGAGATATTTGTGGGACGTCTCAGAGACAATTCAGCCACTGGTAACTCGTAGGTCATTTAAATGTTTCACAAAACAAATTTCGAAGATTAAAGTTGCACGCATGACAAAACTTACAAGTAATCTTTTTTTTTTTTTTTTTGTAATTTAAGTGGTTTATTTATTTATTTATTTAATAACTTTGAGGCACAAAAAATCTCTTTTTATTGAATTTAAACTTTGCTATTCTTCATATTTTTCAATCGAGAAAATTATTGGAACACTTAGTCTGTCGTCGTTTCTCTCATAATAATATTTAAAATTTTGTTTTAATGACTTTGCCAGTTGGAGCATAAAACAGTGAAAATGGACGAGATGTATGCCTGCTAAAACTAATCTATTAAACCAATTGATTCGTTTATCATTCAGGATATTTAAAGTCTTACACTGATAAAGAGAATTAAAAAAAGAAAATTAAGATTTATACATAATTATCTTAATTTAGGTCCTCATATTCTCAAGTTTTCCTTCCATTGTTACAATATTCAGTGAAGCCGAAATCCAAGGCAGGCCCTTTCTCGGTTTAATAACCTGGCCCCTCTACCTCATAAAACTTATAATCTAATACCACGCCGAATCCGAGCCAGGCCCCTTGTTTCCGACCAGGCTGACACGGCCTGTCTGCGCCCCACGACAGTATTAGCTAAAGGATTATATAAAAAGCGTTGCTACTGAAAATTGAAAATATCGTCTATGAAAGAACTTTGTGTTAACACATTTCTCTAAATCTAATGTGACAGCGGCAGCTCAAACCCACATAAGAACTGTCATAACTAAAAGTCCAAGTAAATAACTAAACATGATCTTGTTTTCCAAGAGTAATAAATTATGAAAGTTATTTTCAGACAGTACATAAAATTAAATTCATTTATATTTTTTACTTTCACATAAAAAACATTTAATAAGTTAACAGTTGTTTAAATGTAAAGTATAAAGCATTGATGTAGTTTCCTCATTACCTTTTAACAACTTTGATATGAAAAAACTCGCATATTTATGCATGATGGCACACTTTGAAGAACTTAGTTTCATTCTTACTTGTAGCGTTTGGATAACTCAGTGCTTGTTTTTATTAATATTTTCAAAAATGTCAAAGTTATGCCGCCAGTATTAGAAATTTTCCTGTTATTGGATCGATTCAAAATGGAATCACTTGTCATTTTGAATTTAAATTAGTAGTACATTTAGAATCAGTTAATGAAATACATAACAGGTGGCAGCACCATAGGAAGGAATAGAAAATGATGGAATATTTTTCTGCTGTGTAGTGCTGACATCTGTTATGTAGTTCATTAACTGATTCTAAATGTACTACTAATTTAAATTTAAAATGACAAATGATTCCATTTCGAATCGATTTCTTAAAAAAAAAAAAAGAAAAGAAAAAGAGACTAAATATGCTGGATACACTTTGGCTAATTTCTGTAAAAATTTTTCTCGATAATGAAATAAAAATTTAACAGAACCGGATTTTGAAAATGAGATAACCATAGTGATGTTGAGCCGAAATCTGTTATCTAGTTAGGAGGACGAGCTAATAAGTGCGAGGGCCACAACAAGAACAAGAGTTAAACGGTGCTTGTTGCTCATTATACACTAGGTGGCCAAAAGTATCCGGACACTTTCAAAAATTTACATTTTTAGATATAACTCGAGAAATAAGTGATCAATTGTTCTTTAACTTTAGTCATACAAAATATATTCTTCACCGAACATTTCCAAGTTGAAATTAAATTACCCTTGCATTTGGGGGACGATAAGAAGGGGGGTC
>JAXGGA010017558.1:0-24048 GCA_038373865.1 Uloborus plumipes | reverse complement strand
TAAAGTATCCTACATCAAACGAAAAGACCTCATTTATTTTCCTGATATTCATGTGATATTCAAGAAATTCTTCAATTAAAAACAGGAGTATCCCAATCACAAGATTGGGTATTGCTTATAATATAACTATTTAGAGCTCATTTATGTTAATTAATTTCTCAAGAAAGTATTTAGTGCTTTATAATTATGAATGCATAATGCTCAGGCATCAGAGAAATACTTTTTCTTTTTTTCATCAATTATCTAATTTATTGTTCAATGATTTAATAAATTAAATTTCATGACATATTGGGTAGATAATACAGCTAATAATAAATATATCATTATTTTTTGGTTTAATTAATTTTAAGTCCATGAGAGGGGGAACAAAAGCATATGGTCGTCGCGAAAAACATGCATATACTGTCAGCAGGATATCTCTTAATGGGAGAAATAACCAAAAGTAAACTCTTTTCCTGTGAATAGCTAACATATCAGTGGCTTGTTTTAAAAAAAAATTAAAGTTTCTACTGCTCCCCCTTTATGAGAAAAATGGCTGCCAAGATGGCCAAAAACGCATTTTTTGCCTTACGGCTTATCTTTAAGCTAAAATATTTCCAAGAAGGAGTGAGAAACCCAAAAAATTTATTGCGTAGCAATTTACAGGGAGGACCTGTACACTACCAGAAAGTGAGAAAACCTTTGGTTTTGTTTGCCTTTTTTTGTAATAAATGCCTGAATTTTAGCAAAATCTGCAAAATCAAGTTTTTGTGGTGACAACTTCAAAGAGCCCTGTACCTTGGCAATTTTCATTATGAACGTTCTAGTATTTTTTTTCAGAATGCCTCGAGTAACTAGTTTCCATAGATATCTAACACTTTTATTTTGCATGAGTACAATTTTTTATAAAAAATGATTAAATAACATCACTTTTTTAGTATTTTGACGTGGCGGACAAACTTTGAGGGCATGTATCTCAGAAAATAAGTGGAGCACGTAACTTTCCTTTTGGGCTTTTTCATACCTCTATACCATCAATCTGTGTACCAAATTAAAAAAAAATCCGAGTCGGTCGTGCGACCCCCATTCGGTGATTTGGTATGGAATCGCTCTATAGTAAAAAACTAAAAATAGCTAATTTTACAGGAATAAACTGTAAAATTGCTAATTTTACAGTTTATTACCGTGCATTTTACAGTTTTAAACTGAAACCTCTGTTGCCAGTACTATACTGCTGTTTTTGCAGTATAACACAGCTAATTTTGTGTTGATAAACTGTAAAATTGAGGTAAAAAACTGTAAAATTGCTGCTTTACAGTAATAAACTGTTTATTACTGTGCCTTTTATAGTTTTAAACTGGAACCTTTGCTGCTAGTATTATACTGCAAAAACAACACTTTATTTTTTGCAGTGTGTAAAACTTTGGGCGAATTTTTGCTCAATGATAAAACCCAGAAAGTGATAGGCATTTAGTACTAAAGAGGCATTAGCTATAAGGACGAAATACTCAGCTTTTTCCTCACGAATCTGCATTTTGAGTGAATCGTTTGGCAACCGCGCGCTAAGAGCCCATCCGTCCATCTGGCATGACTCAGTGTCTACTCTAACGAGCCACGAATATTTGAATGCGGAGGGAGCTCGTTATATAAATAAGCAAAAGCGAAAGCCGATCTCGTAACGAATCTTGACCTCGTTAGGGCTCTGTTTTATGACTCATTTGTGCCCGGAATGGGCTTCGTTAGGCCAATTTTTGTCAGCGGATCGTAAATCGAGGCACAGCACCTGTTAATCTTGAGTATGCTGGAAGATGCAGCTCTTCGCGACACATTCTCTCTTCTCCGGGCTAATCCGGCTAATTGGGAGTGATTGCCTTTACATTGGTTAGCGAGATGGAGAGATGAGATTTTGAGAAGTTGGCCGAAAATGAAAGTTGGAAGTTATAGGATGAGTGCTCTGAAATGTTTTGAAGGTTGCGCAATCCGTTTACACTGGCACAACATTTTTGAGCATTCACTTGCTTGCGCAGTGTCGGATCTAGGAAGAGCAAGTTTGGATCCTGCTCTCGGGCGGTATCTTCTGGGTGGTGGCAAATATACAGCTTTTTTTTAAATTTAAACACGGGATAAGAACTTGAAAGAAAGTACACTACAAAAAAATGAAGGTTGTTTTTACAGTATAATACCTGTACCTTAGAACCAGACTAACGTAAGTCCATTTTCGTCACTTTTCAGTAGAGGGGAAAAACGATGTATTCGACAATCGTTTTTCCCCTCTATCGAAAAATGACGAAAATGGACTTACGTTAGTCTGGTTCTGAGGTACAGATACAAGGTGCATTCAAGTTCTAAGGCCTCCGATTTTTTTTCTCCCGACTGGAAAGACATTTAAACATGCAGATTGTTTTAAAATGAGCGTGCGTTCTTTGCCAAAATCTCACAGGGATTTCAACACCATGCTACAGATGGAATTTTAACGTCAGTTGCGAGAACGAGAACTGTTTTCGATACTTAAAATGGCGACGTTTTCCTTGCTTGAACAGCGTGTAACAATTCGTTTTCTGAATGTGCGTGGTGTGACACCAATTGAAATTCATCGACAGTTGATGGAGACATGTGATGATGCAATTATGGATCTGTGATGATGCAATTATGGCTCGCACAAGCCGGTCTGAACTCAATGATCGAGAAAGTGGAGAGAATTGTTTTGGAGGATCGCCGAATGACTGTCGCACCCACAAACTCACTTTTGACACGTCCATAACTCCATCACCACATGTCTTCTTCAACTGTCGATGAATTACAATTGGTGTCACACCACGCAAATTCAGAAAACGAATGATTGCACGCTGTTCAAGTAAGGAAAACGTCGCCATTTTAAGTCTCGAAAACAGTTCTCTTTCTCGCGACTGGCGTTAAAATTCCATTTGTCGCATGGTGTTGCCATCTCTGTGATATTTTGACAAAGAACGCACGCTCATTTTAAAGCAATCCGCATGTTTCTATGTCTTTCCAGTAGGGAGAAAAAAATAAGAGGCCTTAGAACTTGAATGCACCTCGTACAGCTAATTTTGTAGTAGTAATAAACTGTAAAAATGGCTAATTTTACAGTGAGAAATTGTAAAATTGCTAACTTTACAGTACTAAACTAAAATTGCTTTTTTTGACAGTTTATTAGAGTGCATTTTGCAGTTTTAAACTGGAAAATCTGCTGCCAGTATTCTACTGTTGTTTTTACAGTATAATACAGCTAAATTTTACGGCAATAAACTGTGAAATGTGTAACTTTACAATAAGAACCTGTAAAATTGCTAGTTTTACAGTTTATTACTGTGCATTTTACGGTTTTAAATTGGAACCTCGGTTGACAGTATTATGCAATAAAAACAACAGCTCATTTTTTGCAGTGTGGGTGGTGGCAAATATACCTTTTTTTTTTATTTATTAATTCAAAACACGAAAAAGGAACTTGAATGAAAATAGGAAAGAGGCAAAATTTTCAAGATTAGCCTCAGATCAGAAAAATCGAAGATCCGGTACTGCATTTTCTGGAATTTTGAACCATGGCTTCTACCTATGACATTTTCGAATGAAAGGAATCTTTTCAAATGACTATATTTTACTATTATGTAAATTTAAACTTTATTCTTTTGCATTCCGTTGCCGGAAGGACTCCAGCTAAAAATTACCTGCAGATTTTCTTTACAATTTTATTTGGGGCACACGTCATAGCGTCACGCTGTTTTTGATACCAAGAGCATGAACGTAAAGGTTTGACAAAATCAAGTAGGCTTCTGCTATGACGCTACGAATTTCCTTAATAAATGTTAAACCTTTGTTTTGTGCTTTCAATTAGTATCTAACTAGGTAACTCATGTGCTCTTGATGTATAAATATAAGTAACTTTAGTAGTAACCAGTTGAAACAGAATTCAGCCTCATGGACGCTAGTTAAATCTCAACCACCACAATTGTAAGAAGAGCCCTTGAGGCCCATGTGGACCACTTTCTTAAACCTTACTCTAAGTTATTGTAAAAAATAAAAAAGTATATTTTTTGAGCTAAAATAATGCTTTGATATTCACACAACAATAAACTCTGTGTCTTAGTTAAAAAATAATAGTTCTTTTATTTTTACAAAATTGAATAAATATCACAATGTTTTCTTCTTTTTCTAAACTATTCTAACCAACTCGTACTTTTCAATCCCTGCATTAGACTATTGCAAAACAAAAAAAAAAGTATTGATAATATTTTTTTTAGTTGAAGTAGCACTTTAATATTCACTGAACATTAAATTCCGTGTATTTCAGTTGAAAAACACTTGCTCATTTCTTTTTACTAAGTCAAACGAGTGTGAATATCCACCCCCCCCCTTTTCTAACTGAACAGTTCTAGCCTACTAGTACTTCCCATGAACACTTCTGTGAAATATCTCACGAGAAATAACTGGGAGACTCAGCTTCGATCTGTTCTGAAGAGATCCAGAAATGCTGATCAGATGAAACCTCAGACTGCAAGCACAGCACAGAGGAAGGAGGGGAAAAGAACTGGCGCAACAAAAAGCGAGAGCAGATTTATCCAAATGGAAAAATTGTCCCGAGAGAGTGGCTCACTTAAACTCGCCAATCTGGGCGATCCATCAGCGCCTGTGGCACTCCCGACGCGCGGAGAGCTTAAAGATCGCAGCCGTGCCTGCGTTATGAGGGCCATTCATTTCGGACGAGAAAGATCGGCTTCGCCTCCGGCTTGGGTCGCCGGCTGCCTAAATCTTCCCGTTTTCTCCTAATCCCGAGCGCCGCTAAGAGCTTTTCCTTAATGCCTTTCCTGCCACCCTGGGCAGTTACTCTTACTTTCCCGAGATGCTATTTCCTAAATGTAATTGCTATGATAAATCTTGGGGATGGCTGTTTAAACATCGAGACCTTTTTCTCCCCCCTTTTTTTCCTCTAAGCCTTTGACGGATAAGCCGGCCCCTGGTGCCTTGTCTGGGAGTTAAGGGTTGTTTATGGACGCCACATGTTTAATGATTATTTATCCGGTGCCTGAGCAATAAAATCTCATTTGTTAAGAAGAGTGCTTGCTAATAGCTTGGGCAACATTTGCATTTGCTATATATAGCCTCCGTGAGAAGATCTTCTATTGTTCTCCTTATTAAATGGCATCGTAAAGGTTCATTATGGGGGCGTTATCATCCCTGCATTGCTTTCACATTTCGAAAAGCAGTCGTTTTGCAATCGCAAATAAATTGAAATGGCTGTATAGGAACTTCAATGAGCGTTATTTTTCCAATGAAAGTTCCTCATTTTTCCCTTGTTGTGAAGTCTTCCATTTTATGCGTTCGTCAACCGTCTATTCTTCAAAATTTGTTGCGGATCATAACAAATTAGAAATTTAGAATACAGTAGTTCACTCAGGGATGTGAATCTACACGAAAAAGAGAAACGGCGCCATCTTTCAATGTCGCCATTTAGTTAACAGTTAAATCAAAAAAGAAAAATTAATTTTAAAAACTACAGGTAAACAGAAACAGGTTGACCCATAATTTTAACTCTTGACATAAGTCATGTCAATTCTAGACCTGCTAGATATTGTGAGAGTTCCTTCCTGAGAGAGGGTGAGGGTGAAAGATTGAGTGCAATTTCAATCTAGTACCCTATGGTTTGCGCTTTTATTTTGGTGTAGTAATCATACTCTAACATAATAACTGGAAACCTTTTATGAGAGTAGAACAAAAAGCTAACTTTTATTAACAGATCTGAATAACATAAGGCTACCGTTGCCAGTCCATTCCAACTAAAGTTATAATACAAAAATCTATCGCGTACAGGCTTGTTCGAATAGGGTCGCCACATCATTCCCCCGCCTAGTGAGGTACCGAGAAGTGCTGAACGATAATGAAAGTTCTCAGCGAGCCGGGCGTCGAATGACACGTCCATATCTAGTTCGTATTGGAAGCGGCTCCTCTGCAAATGTTACCTTTTGCGGAACTCTTGGAGTATGAGATTTAGATTTCTGTAGAGCTGGCCGTTGGTCCGACTTGGCAGTAGTTTGTTGTTGCTGCTCTTGAGTAGCTGTGCTGGGAATGGAATCATTTATAATAGAAGAGTTATCCAAGAAACAGGGTTTAACTCTATCTATCGAAATGTTGACCACTTTATCCTTGATCTTTACTTGAAAAATTTTGTCGGTTCTGCTTAGAACCTGGTATGGGCCTTGGTATGGTGGTTGAAGACTACGTCGAACACTATCAGTTCTTAAGAAGACGTGTGTGCAAGTTTTTAAGTCCTTAAAGACGAATGGTTTATGTTTCGAGTGGTCTGAGAAGGGCACAGGTCTGAGATCTTGCATCTTTTTCTTTAGGGTTTTCACGAATTCCGACTGTGCTTCATTTGATGTATTTTCCAAGAAATCATAAGGCAAACGGATATTTTCTCCGTACAGAAGTTCAGCTGATGTAGAGCTCAATGTTGTGTGCCAAGTTGTGCGTAAACCAAGCAGAATGATCGGCAGTGATTTAGTCCAGCTTTGATTTTCATGGCACATAATGGCAGCTTTTAAAGTTCGGTGCCAGCGTTCCACGGCGCCGTTAGTTTGAGGATGATACGCGTTTGTCCGTTGCCTTTTATACCCTATGAGTTTCGACAATTCAAAAATAAATTTGATTCGAACTGACGTCCTTGGTCGGTTATGATAATAGCAGGAGATCCAAAACGAGCTATCCAAGTTTTTACAAGCGCGTCTGCAACTGTTTCGGCTTCTATATCAGGTATGGGCGTTGCTTCTGGCCAACGCGAATAACGGTCGATGATTGTAAGGCAATAGCGATAGCCTTCTGACGTTGGTAACGGCCCTATGATGTCAAGGTTTATTTCCCTGAAACGTTGACTTACAGTACGATACTGTTGATAAGGACTGTGTACATGTCTGGAAATCTTTGACCTTTGGCATTTGATGCAACATTTAGCCCAATTTCTAGAGTCTTTCCGGATAGATGGCCAAATAAACTTGGAAGAGATTAGTTTGACTGTGGATTTAATACCTGGGTGTGACAGATCATGAACATGATGAAATACTTGTTTTCTAAAATCAGGTGGTATGTATGGTCGTTTTTTTTCATAGGAGACATCGCAGTATAAAAAACGATCAGATCCAACAATCGGTAACTTCTCTAGCTTTAAAGAGGACTTAGAAGATGAGATCATATCTTTCAGTTCCGTATCAAATTCTTGAGCTTGGGCAATTGCTTCATAATCAATCTGTGAACCTATCTGCAATTCATCTACTCTTGATAGTGTATCAGCAACACAATTATCTTTACCCGAAATATGTTGTATGTCCACTGTGAATTGTGCAATGAATTCTAAATGTCTTTGCTGACGTGGAGAAGCTTTTTCCAGCTTTTGACAAAAAGCGAATGTAAGCGGTTTATGATCCGTGAATAAGGTGAATTTTCGACCCTCTAGCAAGTACCGGAAATGCTTGATGGAAGAATAAGCACTTAAGAGTTCTCTGTCGTAAGTGGAATAATTCTGCTGTGTTGGTGTTAAACGTACCGAAAAAAATCCAATTGGTTGCCAATGTTCGTCACTGAACTGTTGCAAGACTCCTCCAATTGCTTTATCAGAAGCATCCACCATCAGAGCGAGTTGTGCTGTCTGTGATGGATGAACGAGAGTTGTTGCAGTACGTAGTTGCTCCTTACATGTTTCAAACGCATGTGAAGCTTCATCTGTCCACTCAATTTTTCGGTTGTCGTTTTTCTTACTGTTGACTAAATAGTTGTTAAGAATCAGTTGGTTATGAGCAGCATGGGGAATGAAACGTCTATAGAAATTGATCATACCTAAAAATCTTCGTAGTTGTTTCACCGTTATCGGGCGTTCCATGTCTGTGATGGCTTTAACTCTGTCGTCTGTTGGTTTGATGCCTGTGGCTGAGACGAGGTGACCTAAATACTTAACCTCTGGTTGGGCAAAGATGCACTTACTGAGTTTAAGTGTCAGTCCGTATTCGTGTAATCTTTCGAAAACCATCTCTAGATGTTGGAGATGTTCTTCGCGACTGTGCGACGCTATGAGGATGTCATCAATGTAGGGGAAACAAAAATCAAGACCACGAAGCGCCGAGTGGATGAATCTTTGGAAAGTCTGGGCAGCATTTCTGAGACCAAACGTCATAAATGGGAATTCATAGAGTCCGAATGGTGTACAGATTGCAGTTTTTTGAATGTCCGACTCTTCCATGGGTAACTGATGGTATGCACGGTGAAGGTCTAAGGTAGAAAATACTGTACGTCCTTCCAGCTGATGAGTAAAATCGTGAAGATGCGGTAAAGGATACCTGTCGGCTTGGGTAGCTGCATTTAGGGCTCTGTAGTCTCCACATGGTCTCCATGAACCGTCTTTTTTCTTTACGAGATGTAAGGGGCTGGACCATGAGCTATTCGAGGGGCGACAAATGCCTTGCTCAAGCATATACTCAAATTCAGCCTTTGCAATCTTCAGTTTATCGGAGGTAATCTGCGAACCTTGGAAACGACTGGTGGGCCTGTTGTAATAATTGAGTGAGTAATGTCATGTTTTACTTTTATTTTATCTAGACGAAAATTTTCCGAAGTTATACTTTTGAACTTTTCTAAAAGTGTAATGATGTCAGCATCCAGATTGTCTGAATCAACTGGGGTCAATGATGATGATGGTCCTTTCATAATTTTCGCTGGTGCATGAAGTGAAGTTAAGGGATCAATTAAGCGTTTCTGCCGTATATCCACCAAAAGACCATAATTTCGCAGGAAGTCTGCACCAATAATGGGTCTTGTCACATCAGCGATTATAAATTGCCAATCAAATTTTCTTCTCAAGCCAAGATCCAACCTAACCAATTTTGTGCCATACGTTTTAATAGGGGTTGAATTAGCGGCAAACAATTTAAATTCGGAAGGAGTGCTTTTTCTTGATTTGGGCGGAATTACGGAGACGTCGGCACCTGTGTCGATTAAATAATTTGCGTTACTTGATTTATCGAAAAGGAAGAGGCGACAATTTACTAGACCGGAGGCCCCGCCTCCTCAAGGATCCGGTCATCTAGTTTTCCGAGTCCTTTTTTTCAAATTCGCAGGGTTTTACGCATTT
Organism: Uloborus plumipes; assembly: GCA_038373865.1. NCBI lineage: Eukaryota > Metazoa > Arthropoda > Arachnida > Araneae > Uloboridae > Uloborus > Uloborus plumipes. Next base: position 14,939 of record JAXGGA010017558.1, on the reverse strand, counting down.
TGTAGACTTGTCACCAAATCGGTAGTGGTACCAGCAAATATTTCTGTTTTCTTTGGAAAAAGACCTCGATCTATTGCGTCGTCCCCGGAAACTTCCAGACCTGCTACGGGGTCGGTGGCGGAATGAGAGGTTGTCAATTTTTTCTGCCAGTGATGCAATATTAGCCTCCAATGCATCTATTCTTTTGCTTGTAACACCTTCCATGGAGGACGAACAAGTAGGGACAGTGCCACTTTTCGTGACTGAAAATGCTTCTGAAGCATTATAAACACTTAATATTTTGTCGGCCATTTGTGCAATGTTGTCAAGAGAGTCATTACTTATTGACAAAATAGCTTGAGCGTGTTGCGGTAGGCGCTGAAGCCATAGTGATTTAATTACTTCTTCCGATATGGAGCTTCCAGCTAAACCTTTCATGTGACGCAACAAGTCCGAAGGACGTTTGTCCCCAAGGTCAATGTCAGTTAACAGTTTTTTAATTCGTGATTCTTCTGTGTCTGTCAATCTAGCCAATAACGCATTCTTGAGAGCATCATATTTATTCGCGTTAGGTGGCTCAGATAATATATCGATGACAAAGTCTAACACATTTTCATCCAATGCTGCGACTACAGTATTATACTTCGTTAAATCGTTCGAAATGCCACTGTTGGAAAATTGGGCCTCTAACTGGATAAACCACAACTTGGGTTTGTTTTTCCAGAACGCTGGTGGTTTCACAGATACTCTACTTATTTCCGAATCAATTTTCGAATTTTTATTCCCTTCATTCATTAATTCCGTGCTCTGTTCCTCTTTGGAATCGACCTTGGACATATCGAGTCAACAATGGCGTTTGCAAGTGTGGTAATGAAAATACTTTTTCACTCTTAGCATGAACAGAAACAGTTAATTAATTCACTTACTGAACTTTGGATCACGTCCGAGGTCACCAGATATGGTTTGCGCTTTTATTTTGGTGTAGTAATCATACTCTAACATAATAACTGGAAACCTTTTATGAGAGTAGAACAAAAAGCTAACTTTTATTAACAGATCTGAATAACATAAGGCTACCGTTGCCAGTCCATTCCAACTAAAGTTATAATACAAAAATCTATCGCGTACAGGCTTGTTCGAATAGGGTCGCCACAACCCCATACAGAAACTACTCGACGCTGCGACGTACGTCGCAGATTCTTGATGAAGTCGGTAGGGAATTTTCTAGTGAGGGGGAAAAACCACATTTCTGTTAAAAATGAAATCTTAAAATAAAGAAAACAAAGATTTGTACAATATTCTTTGGGACATAATCCAAAGGTATCCTGTAGTTTTAAAATTTGGAATTTTATGTTTAAGCATTTCTCGGTGCTGTTTAAATTTTACGATTAATGGAACGTCGTTTTGTGTTGCAGACAACTAATGGGTTTTTTAATCTTCGCCGTTGGCTACTGAAAGAAAATCTGCTGCTGAAATCGAGTATTTTAAACTCAAAATTGGTATTAATAGTTTGATACACGACAAGGTAATTTTCATTGATCAATAATAAAACGAACTCGGTCATCTTGAAATGTGATTTCAAAAAGGAAGCTACATTCGACTGATTGTCGATTTCGTTAACAATGTACAAAAGCGCCACAAAGAGGACCAGAACCTTTCATTTGATCCACAGCATTGTGTTTACTCCTCCGCGCTACCAGGAATAGCCGGGAAGAAATAGAGAATTGGAAGAGAAAAAGGAGCTGACGTGCCCCGCTCACATCTCGCGAAGCAATTACTTTCTGCTTATTTGTCTCGATAATGCAGGGTGGAGCGAACTTGGGAGGTTTCTGTCTTCTTCCTCTACTTAATTAGACATTGGGTGTGGCTTCCTGATGAGACGGACGCAGTTCAGCCCAGAACTGGAAGGTCTCTTACTCGGTGTAACAACAGCTGTGCGATATATCCGATGGCTGGAATTGGAATAAATGTCATATTTCTCTTGTTTTGAGCGAGCTTTTTCCTCTATCGAATTCTCGGTGAAGGGCCGCCGAGGGCCAAGGTGGGTCCCGTGTCAGCTTGTTCAACGTCCCCCCCCCCCTCCTTCACACAACTCACAAAATGTATACTACTCCGATTTCGAGATAAAGGTTACAAATTTTATCCGTAACAAGCAAAAAGCAACCCTATTTAATGTAAAAATGCTAATTTTTCACAGCCACACTGCAAAAAATGAACTGCCGCTTTTACAGTATAATACTGGCAGCCGAGGTACCAATTTCAAACTATAAAATACACAGTAATAAACTGTAAAACTAGCAATTTTGCAGTTTCTTACTGTATAGTTAGCGATTTTACAGTTTATTGCCGTAAAAATTATCTGTATTATACTGTAAAAACAACAGTGTAATACTGGCAGCAGAGGTTTCAGTGTAAAACTGTAGAATGCACTGTAATAAACTGTTAAATTACTGTAAAATTAGTTGTATTATGCTGTAAAAACAACATTCACAGTGCAGGCTCTTGCAATTGATCTCCCTTGAGCCCCCTAAACATCGGGTCTGACCTGGATGTTACTTTGCTCCTTCGGTTGTGCTACTTTCCTGCCTAGCTCGTAGTATCTGCATAAGTGTATTAACCCTAATGTCCTAACGGTATTCAGAAGCACCGCTTATTTTTCTTTAGTATTACAAATACAAAATGGCTGGAATCCTGCTGGTACAATTCCCTGCACTTTACTGAGCCGGCTACTTAGCTTTACTTGGCGGCTAGTACCGGTTCTAGGGCATGAGCCCTGTTACACTCTGTACATATATATTTTATTTCTATTTTTCAATTAAAATAGAAATGAAATACATAAATCCATCGCCAAATTGATTCAGGGAGTAAAGGATTAAGTCAAGACATTAAGAAAACATCTTTTTTTTCTTTTGAAGTAGACGATTCTTACACATTTCAGGAGGAACTTCCAAAGAAATAATTCCTGAGAGCTCAATTTTAGTATTCGTTCTCACAGGGGTGCCCATCCCCCCAAGCTCAATGGCGCAAATGTCCCCCCCCCCATTTTTCACAACCTTTTATTTTTGCTCCTCTTTTTCACTTTACTTTTAAAAAAAATATTATTTCCTTTTTTTTAAATTGTAACTATTTTTTTTATATATATTATTATTTTTTAAAAAGTGCTAATTATGCGCAGAATAGAATAGTTTTTCCTCCTCCCAGACATTTCAAGCACACACACAAACAAAATAAATAAAGAAATAATTTAAATAAAAAAAATTAATGAATAATTTTTATTAAAAAACAGTAAATAATTTAAATAAAAAAATAAATTAAAAAATAATTTAAATAAATAAAGAAATTAGTTTTAAAACATCCCCCCCCCTGTGCCCCTTGCCTTCTCACAATTTTTCTTTTTTATCAATTTCAGCTTTAGTCACTGACCAGCTGTAATAGTGATAATTACAGAAAATTAAATAAGAATTCTTATTTACATAATCTTGGTTTTATCTTCCTCGATCTCGGAAATTTTATGAGCTCAAACTCGGGTTAAGCTTACCTGGGCGTAAAAATGTGTGAGGTTTTCCATCGATGAATTACCGATTAGCGATTCAAAACATTCGTGTTGCCAAACTTTTCCACCTTTTCTTTTTATACTGTCGTGCACTTCACGCAAGAGGTGTCTTCACGCTCACATAAAGGCTCAAATGGTGCAGTGGCTAACTTCCTGCAGACGGTGGCTCCCCAAAAAAGTGTGCGCTGCGGTGTGACGCATGGTCACCGGAACGATTCTAAATCTGAGTCACGACTTACACGCGAAAGGCTGCTATTCTTGCAAGATGGAGCATGATAAAAGTAACATAAAAAGGTTAAATAATGAAGAAATAAACTAAAAATCGATGGCATGCTTTCTGGTTTTATGAGATCGACATTGGGGGGGGGGAAAGCTGTGAGAAAGGTGTTTGGACATTGCCTTTGGAGGCGCTATGACGGGAGGTCACTGGAGGTCATTGTGACCTTTCAGAGACAATGTCATGAATAAAACTTTAAATCTGTGTAAAGTATAAATACAACGTTAAAAAGTACAAATACGCAGGGATACTGCAGACACGTGTTTCAGCATTACAAGGAACGACTTTTTCAATGCAAAAAAAAATTGTGAGCTTATGGATGCACATGCACAGTCATCCGAAACACGTGTCTGTAGTATCCCTGCGTTTTGTACTTTTTTAACGTTGTATTTATACTTTACATTTATTGCACAAAGGTATTTATGTACTTTAAATCTATGTGTCATGATGGCGCCTAGTAGAAATTTCTAAGCATCAAAACGAACAGCCTTGGTGGGAGTTTTAATAAATCAATTATATTAGTAAAAAATGTATATTTTAGTTATATACACAGATAACATATTTGTAAAAATGTACAAAAGAAAAATTTTTTTAAGCCAAAATTGAAAACATTTTAAAATTACCTTTTTTTTTTAAATTTATCCTTCATTTCAATCACGTGTTTTACTTATTCACAGAATGAGTTAAGAAAGAAAAGCTTCAATATGATCCTAAACTTTAGACGCCAAGTTTGGCTCCTAAGGTTTGAAATCTGGTCGTCAGATAAAAAATTTTGGGTCTCAAAATACGACTAACAACCGCTTTTTTTCTAACACTGCACAGAGATAATTTTCCCCTTTACAACTTTACAGTAAAATAGGATTTTAGGGTAAGAAAGTGGGGTAAAAAGTGCAATGTGGGGATGACAATAATTTTCGCAGTAAATTTTCAAGAAATTTTTTAAGATGTGATGCAGTCAAAATCAGATCAATTTATAGCTAAAATGAATAGTTTAAACTCGATAATAAAATTTTATATTGTTCAATTTTTTCCAAAATATATCTTACAATTTTCCTAATGATAAAGTTAGATTACAAATATTTGTATTGTGTGCTTCTTTATACATATTTTTTGCAATAATTTTAATTAATATTAGCAGAGAAAAATATGCATTGGAAAATAATGCTTTAATGATTATAAAAATTTACCTCATATTTCGTATCTTTCCTCAGGGAAAAATTACACCGAATAATATTGATAACTTTTCTACCCTAATCAATTTTTTAAAAGTAAACTAACAAAGTAGTTTTCATCTAGCCATTACTTGATTAAAAATGTGTCCAATAAAGCTGTTGCTTCTTGGCTCATTATTTTAATGGGTGAAATATTATCCCCTGATAGATATTTCTACATTGACGGCTTGCGTTTGTAGATAAATCTAGAATGTTTATTGCGCTATTGGAACTGTTAGTACAGAGCTGGGTTGCCACAGGTCGATTACTGAAACATTTCTAGTTGATATAGGTAAAGTTACGAAATGAATAACTCACGTAATGTGACTTCTTTACTTTTCACATTAATAAATTACAAATAAAAAGAATTGCTGAATTCGCACACTGAAAGTTTCTAACTAGTTTTGTTCGATATAAACTACAAAATGTAATCTACTAATGTATGAGACCGAATCGTCTCATTGATCGATCCCATTGTATGATATATTTATGATTTTTTTTCATCAGTTTACCTTCCAAGTATTATATTTTTAATATGTCTACTGCAAAAATAATGAACGCCTTTAATATATGGAATACATCCTAAGTCTATCAAGTGTGTGTGCTTAGTTTAAAAGTGTCTTTATTTGTATTTCTTATTTGCATGGTCGTAAAAAATGAATGTTGTTTTTATTGTATAATACAGCTAATTTTACAGTAATAAACTGTAAAATTGCTAATTTTGCAGTTTATTACCGTGCATTTTACAGTTTTAAATTGGAACCTCGGCTGCCAGTACTATACTGTAAAAACAACGGTTAATTTTTTTAGTGCAGCTATGGTATCTATCAAAAGCATTTAGACATCATACGTATGAGACATTTTTGAACATTTTGTGTAGATATAATTATGAAATCTTTTGAAACACCTTTTTTTTTTGTAATTCGTTGCTCACATTTTAATGTAGAGTTACTGTGGTAATAACTAAGTTTGAGAAGTCGGACGGAAAATGATCGACTCTGGCTCCTGGGATTTTAGTCTTCGATTCGACCTTGAGTCTGCATCCGTCAGAGTTGCAGACTTTGAAGAAGAATGATTGATTTCCACCCCATATCTTAGAATTTTAAACCTTTGACTCTCGACTCCAGCACATTTGTTATAAAATAAGTTCGATTCTACGCCCCTGACTCTTAGAATTTTGGAGCTTCAAATCCGACTTTGATTCCACAGCACTGGCAGAGTTACAGAATTGAGGCAACATGACCAATTCCGACCACGGGTCTCAGGATTTCAAACCTTTAACTCCTGACTCCGGCGCATTTACCTTAAAATATGTTTGATTCTACACCTCCAAGAATTTTAGAGCCTTCAACTCCGACTCCTTTATTCTAAAATTAGTCTGACTTCATTCCACGACTTCGATTCTGTATCCGCTAACCGCATCCATGGAAGAGTTGCGGACTAGAAAATAAAATGACCGACTCTAACTATATGAATCTAAACGGCTCTGAGTCCGACTCCGACTTTTTTATCCGTAAAGTCAGCCTTACTCCAGACTTTGGTTCTGGATCCTCAGCCATGGTAAAGTTACGGAAAAGGAGCGACTCCGACTCTAACTCTTGAAAATTAGCACCCTTAGACTTCCGACTGCGAAGTACTGCTTCACTGCAAAAAATGAAGTGTTGTTTTTACAGTATAATACTGGCAGCCGAGGTTCCAATTTAAAACTGTAAAATGCACAGTAATAAACTGTAAGCAAGCAATTTTACAGTAAAGATAGCAATTTTACAGTTTCTTACTGTAAAGTTAGAAATTATACAGTTTATTGCCGCAAAATTTAGCTGTTTTATACTGTAAAAATAGCAGTATAGTACTGGCAGCAGAGGTTTCAGTTTAAAACTGTAAAATGAACTGTAATAAACTGTAAAATTAGTTATTTGACAGTTTATTACTGTAAAATTAGCAATTTCACAGTATAGTACTGTAAAGTTAGCAATTTTACAGTTCATTAGTGTAAAATTAGAAATTCAAAGTTTATGACTATAAAAGTAGCTGTATTATACTGTAAAAACAACATTCATTTTTTGCATTCTTATAACATGTCCAGAAAATCAGTAAAAAAGAAAAAGTCTTCAGTTTCATTAAGGAATGAACGCTGAAAAAAAATCAGTCAGCTCCAGAAAATCAACCGAAGTGAAACCAAGCAGACAGGTTTAAGTGTCTGCGCCAGGAGATGCAAGAAGAACTATAATTAGTGTCCCTCGCAAAAGTGCGCGGGCCCTCTCTTCCGGTATTCGGTCCTCCTTCTCATAAAACCGTCGACCACCGCTTTTCCTAAATGCGCGTAAAAGCACCGCAAATGGCCTGAACGTAATTTGTACCCGTTACGGTTACCGGCAACGTTCATTAGAAAGCGAAAGGCGAGCCTCGGGCCTCTGCGCAATAAAAGAAGGAGGAGAAAGTAGAATCTTTAACACTTTTTTTTAGTTTCGTTTTTGGTTTGGTTCTTTTTTTTTTTCCTGGGACTGCAACTTTCAATACGACCGGGAGATGTTATGGGCGGAAAGCACGTCGAGATTGGAATCGGCCATAACGAGTGGCTTGCCTAGTTAGTCAGGGGGTGGGTGGAAATTCCATTTCGATCGTAGAGAGAACTGTTTCATTTAAGATTCTCATGCTGCCGAAGATTAAAAAAAAAAGGTTTCGTAAAAGCTGGCACATTTTGATTAAAAATCTGGTTTTGGAGAAAAACGGGGAAAAAATATTAAAAAATTGCAGGAAAAACGTGTTACAATCAGGGGCGCCCCGAACTACAATTTTTGAGAATGAGAAAATTCTCCATTTGCCGAACGAAATTCCAATTTTGCCGAATTTTAAACTACACAGTAAAAATTACAGTATAATTCAGCTACATCCTAATTTTACACTAATAAACTATAAAATTGCTAACTTAATAGTACTAAACTAAAATTGCTAATTTTACAGTGACAACTGAGGCAATTGTTTCAAGGTAGGAAGAAATCACTTCGTTTTGGATTATCCGAGATTTGAAGAGAGCCTGAAAATCACAGTGATGACTGGAATATTTGTTCTTCAGTGCAAGGTTTCAATTTGAAAATTAGAAAAATAAAATTTCATAACCAACCAACATACGTTCGGCTATTTGCCTTGTTCCTCATGGACCTGACTCGCCTAATTCCCTCTTAAAGACTTATAATAACTTTGCAACACATGTCCATCACTTATATGCTCTTTTTAGCTAGGTTTGATTATTTTTCTGCTTTTACTTTGTGCTAAAATTAAAAAAAAAATCAAAATTATCTGTTTTTATACTTTTTTCAAAAACTTCAACTTTATTTTGTAGCCAAGCCTTACGTGATAGAAAAAAAACCAATGCCATTTTTGAAATCAGCTCAAAAAAGTACATAAAGATCAGTTAACTAAATCAAAATATTTTTTTTAAAGTGTATTTTTGCAGACCTGTGTAATCAACCTATATTGGCTAATCATTTATTTATCGAAAGCTAAAATCGATTTTATTTTCTTGATCACGACTAAAGAGCATTTGTCTAGGCTAAAATTGTGACACGGATAGTTTACAGGCTTATTCCTTATTTACTGAGAGCAGTTAATCTAGATTTGGCAAAATTTTTTCATCAAATGATAGATTTAATCTTAAATGATGATTCTCCTCGTTTTAAGATTGAGCGCAATTCTGGATTAACTTGTACAGTAAATGCAGATAAAATCGCATCAAAACCTTTTTCTCTTTGCGCAAGTAGCTTCTGGAACCTGATGGAAGCATATTTCCTGATAAAGTATGAAGCAATAAAACCTTTCTCAACACTCAATCGAATTTTTTTTTTTCGGAAAATAATTTGCAATTAATTTCCTATAATAGAGCTTTCTGTTTGACATTTTCAACATATTTTTATTCAATATTTTGACAGGTTCAAAAGCATATTTTAAAGAATTTTTTTTCTTCCTTTTATGATTCATTCTTTCAAGCTGTGATTAAATACTTCTGAATATCATTCAATCTTCGAATAAACAAATAAATGAGTTATACTACTAATAATAATGAATAATAATAAAAGAAGTAATTTAATAAATAATAATAACTATAATATAATAAATGTAAGTAATAATAATAATAATGACTATAATGTAATAAATGTAAGTAATAATAAAAATAATAATAATAATAATAATAATGCAGTAATTAAATAATTCAATAAATTATAATGATAATAATAATTTAATAAATAAGAATGAAAATAATAATTCAATACGTGGTAATACTACTACTACTATTACTACTACTAATAATAATAAGAATATTAATAACTTTAACAAATAAAAGTAATTATAAAAATTATAATAATAATTACAATAATTATAATGATAATTTAATAAATAGGAATAAAAATAATGCTTAGGTAAGTAACAATGATAATAATAATTCAATATATAATAATAGTAATAATAGTAGTAGTAGTAGTAATAATAATAATAAATTTACAACAATAGTAAAAATAATAAAAATTAATAATAATAAAATAATAATCTGTACAGAATACCGGCAGATCACTTATGGCATCAAGAGGCTGCAATTTCATTCTTGTTCTGGCCTCATCAGTCTGGAATGGACAATAACCGAGTTGAAGGCAGGCATCATCTCATTGAAGATACTAATAAATAATGTTAATTTTTTAACAAACAGCAACACCATTGAAAATAATAATATATTAGTAAATAAAGAAATAAATGAATACAATTCTGAAAGTTAATGCATCTAAAAGTGAGGAAAAGAGATATTCATAAATCATGAAGAGCATCGGTAATTTCTTAGCTGATGGTAATTGACATATCTCTGTATTTATTTTTGCTATATTTATGTATGTTTTGTTTTTAAATGTTTTAGTTTTACACGAAATAGCAAAACATTTATCAGTCCTCCTCCTGGATAGCTTAAAACAAAATTTCGTTTATGTAAAATATTGACCTAATTTACGACCCTTCCCCCCTCCAGTGATGAGTGATAACCTCAAGAGCTCTACATTTTTCCTTCGCTGGCAATATGGACCAACTTATTTGTCGCTCTCACTTGCTTGCTTTCAAATTTGTGAGAAAATGTTTTCAGATTAAACTTCCAATAAAACGGTTCTGAGAAGTATAGGAACTAAGAGCGCCTTTCAAAAACCGAATTACTACTTCGAAAAGACACACACCGGAACAGCTCCAATTTAAATCGAAAAAACCTGAATAGAGAAGAAAAAAAGAAAAATAATCATGGATGCCGCATACTAATATATAGGAGCTTAAAATAGGCGAAGAGAGGCAAGGAAAAAAAATGGCTCGGGACCATTTCCGCTGGGGGAGTCCAAACAGACAGACGGACGGACAGACGGATATATTGGTCACAGTGTCGCCTGTCGGTGGGGAGATATTGCGAGCATTTATTGGTTCGCCAGGGTTGTCAGCACACGGATAGGGAAATAGGCAGACGACAGAGAAGGTAATATCCGCTGTCGAATGACCAGATTTTTGCTCTTTTCATTTTCCTCTACCTGGGAGCGGGGCGGAAGATATTGGAAAAAATTCCCGTCGACCGATACGTAAAATTTCAATCAATGTTCACCCCGGGTTTTATTAAAATGGGTATGACATTGAGGAATGTTGCGGGCGGTTTGCGAAAATAGTTTCGCAGTAAACTAGGAGTTGACTCCGCGGTCGATGTTGCGCGATATTGCAGTGGCACGTTGGTAATTTTCAGTGTGCTGCATGGTTTACAGTATAATCTTTTTTTCTCTACATGAAAAAAAAAGTTACATGTTACATACTGCTAGAACAAGTTTTTTAATACAAATAGCAATAAATTTTGGGTATATAAGTGAATATTTATTATTCATACTCTGTAAGAGATGAGTTCTTCACAATTTGTTCAGCGATAATAAAAATTTGTTGAAAAAAATACAGTGAACTCACCGCCACATTTATGCGCCTTTTTCCCTTATACGACGATTTTCAGTGGTCCCGGCACATTCCATAGTAAAATAATGATAATTTCATTCGTTTATGCGTCGCTCTAAAGATAAATCTTTTACTTATGCGCCGACCTTTTCGAAAAATGTAAGCAATTTAATTTATTTTCCTAAAAAATGAGCATGTTTTTTCACTTTCCTCTTTAATATTTCGCTTTTATTGCTCACGGAAGGCATTTTTTCCACATGAACTAGAGTTCGGAGAGGGACAATTATGTATTATGGATCGTTTTAAAATTACCAGTTTGTGATTACGTATGCTATAATTTTTGTTTTCACCTTATCATTGCAGTTACTGTCTAAAATTTTTTCGTGCGACCTTCGCCGCATCTACGCACGCGCCAAGTCTCTTCGGACTTTCTCGAAATAGGGGGGAAAAGCAAAGAGGAAGTAGTAAGCGAACAAAAGCTGAAGGCATCGGGTAGAGCGCATCCAAAACCTAACTCCCCTTTTTCAGATGGAAGCGTCCGTGGCTACCAGGCGCACAAAACGCAAACAGACAGTAGGTTACAGTAGTTGCCAAACCGTAGTTACATGACCATTTTCTGTAGAAACAATCTTATTCATGCTCTCATTAGAACTTGTGTTGCATTTTAGACTTTTAAATAGGCTTGTTCACTTATGCGTCTCTCTCACTTATGCGCCTTTTTCTGTTGGTCCCTTGAGCCGGCGCATAAGTGAGAGTTCACTGTAATGCCAAAACTGCAATGCTTCTTCTAAAAGTTATCGACGCTTTTTTCTTTTAATCAACGAAAGACTATGCAAGGGGGGTGCAATAATTAATGAGATTTTCATAAATGCTGTCATCGCAGAATACAGGCAGATGGAAGCAATTTTAAGGAATAGGGCCAGCTTTTTGTGAAGCAACAACAACATTAATAATAATAATAGTAGTAGTAATAATAATAATAATAATAATAATAATAATAATAATAATAATAATAATAATAATAATAATAATAATAATAATAATAATAATAATAATAATAATAATAAAGCAAATATAATTATAGTAATAGTATTCATAATCATTAATTATTATTATTACTGTTATTATTATAAAAAAGTAAGTTTTTAAGAAAGCAGTCAGGCTGCTAAACTATATTTGAAGCATTCTTAAATGAATCCAGTAAGGTCAAAACCTTGAATAATTAGAATTTAGTCCGGAAAAAAAGGAGGTTAGTTGTAGAAACAATTTGAGATCCGGAACATTCTCAGTTACAGATAATTTGCAGACATGCCACAAAAGAGGAAGATTTTGATCAAATAAGCAATTTATAGCGGGAAAAGGTTGCCTCTTTTCCCCTAGTTTTTATACTCACACACGTAATATATACACAGATATATGTGTAAGCTCTATAGCTTTTTTTTTTTTTAAAATGGAAGTGACAATAACTAACTGATCTCGTTTTAACCCAATTTTTCTATTGAACGACGACGATAAGAAAAATTAAATTGTGAATTCTATGATTTCTTTGTCTGAGTCAGTTCCTACAGATAAGTATTCAGCCTAATTTTTTTTTTTCAGTTTGAAATTCTCACAATAGTACATTTTCAAATATAATTTTGCAACATTATTTTATTATTTTTTAAGTAGTGTTATTGGAAAGACATCATTATTGCATGAAAATGTAAATGTAACGCCTCTATCTCATTAAGTGTGAAGTATTGCAATGTGCCGTATGGAAAGAAAAATAAACAAAGTAATTTCTTTCATGCACAAACTGTAAAACATAAGTTGTTGTTTTTACAGTATAATACTAAAAAGAGAGGTTTCAGGTTAAAACTGTAAAATCGCAGTAATAAACTGTAAGACTAGCTATTACAGTTTATTATTGCAAAACTACCTATTTTACAGTTTATTACTGTAAAATTAACAATGTTGCAGTTTATTACCATAAAATTAGCTGTATTATACGAGCTAATATTTAGAAAAGTGCCAATTTGAGTCCCAAGTGAATTTTCACCAGTATTTCAATAACTAGTTAAAAAAATAATTTTCCCCAGAAAGAAGATAAGTTTCTCTTTCATTTCATCTAATAACATCAGAAAAAAAAATTTTTTTTTTCATCAGAAAATATTGTGTTTATACATCAAAAATCAGATCGGTAACGTGTCCCAAGTAGCAAAGCTTAGCATGCAAACAGGTCATGCGCACTTTCTAACTTCCCCAAAAAAAACGCACTTGCACAAAAAACGATTCTATTTTTACCCTTTTGTTAATATTTTACTTCATTTTTGTTTTAATCGATTTCTGATTTTCTAGCTGATGCGAAATAAGCGTGTCCCAAGTTCCGCCGTCAGAGTGGTAACAATAACTTCCGATCTATGTTTAGGCTCCCAAAATCATTTCCTGAACCTATACCACGTGATACTGAGTACCTGGTGGAAAGTTTTATCGAATCGTAGTTAAAAATTTGCATTTCTGCATCTAAAATTGTAGGTAAGATTTTTTAAAGTGATTTTTTAAAATGTGTGTCATTTGAGTCATCAGATCGGTAACACGCTCTAAAATGCGCAGTTTTTATTATTTTAAAAATTATTTTATATATAAGTATAGTCCTTTGTTACAAGTGAAAAAACCAAGTAAAAATTATTTTATATATAAGTATAGTCCTTTGTTACAAGTGAAAAAACCACGTGTTTGATTTTGGTTTAGTGCGATCGACTCGGAAATAAAAAAAAAACTTTGTCAGTTTGTCAGATCGGTAACAGTCAGAGCGGTAACATTGAAAAACAGCAAATATGTTACAGAACTAACTCACACGTTTCAGAATTATAAAAAGCAAAAATCATACTTTAGCCATATATATTGAACATTGTTGTTCTTAAAAAATGAAAAGCAATGAGTTTTAGTACAATTGCTTCATTTGTGGTTTGTATGACCTAACAATAGAAGTTAGTAAAATAAGAAAAATTGACACTGTAGAAATTTAGTTAATTAATTATTATTATTTTAATTAATTAATTTATTTATTTTTTTTTTTTTTTTTTTTGGTGCTTCAATTTCTTATAACTTCGCTAAATAACTAGCATGCTAAATTTGAATTTCTGATCAAGAAATTAAATTTCCTGCAACTAATTAAAGAAAAGCAAGTAGCAGAGTTGTGTGTTGAAAAAGTTGAAGTTGTGTGTTGTTTTAAAACAAAACAAATGTTTTATTAGCTTGGATTTGGTAATCTCATAATTTATTTTATCTAAAAACCTTATCGCTCATTTTTATTTCCAAGAAATGCTTTTTCATAATGAAATTTGATTTTTTTAGCCTAATATATATATTTTAATATAATTATCTTAATTCTATGTTAAAAATGCAAGGAAATGATATCATATTTAGAGATGTTAACGAAGACTGAAAAGCATAAACTCAAATATGTAACTCATATTAACATCAGATCTGTAACATTCATCAGATCTGTAACGGCTTAAAAGTGAGTAATCTAAGGAGGGGGTAAATAACTTCCTTGACCTCCCCCCTTTTTTTTCTTGCATTTAGACCCAATTTAGACTTAAAATCCAATATTAGTTTTTTTCTGCAAAAATTTTTTTTTCAGAAAACTCCAACTTCAAATTGGCACTTTTCTAAATATTGGCTCATACATCAAAAACAACAGTATAATATTGGCAGCAGAGGTTCCAGTTTAAAACTAGAACAATGCACGGTAATAAACTGTTAAATTAGCAATTTTGCAGTATACTGTAAAATTAGCAGTTCTACAGTTTATGACTGCAAAAGGAGCAATTTTACAGTTTATTACTATAAAGTTACCTGTATTATAGTGTAAAAACAACATTCGTTTTTTACAGTGCAATAAAGATGTATGTTTGTGAAAACATTACTGTCCTCATTTTCGTTAAATTCTGAAAATACCTGCACATTTCAGCAATTTTCCATG
>JAXGGA010017557.1:0-24053 GCA_038373865.1 Uloborus plumipes | reverse complement strand
CAGAGCAAGCCAATAGAAAAAAGAACAGAAAAGTTATATCCAAAGGAAATAACTAATGGATATTTTTCCAAGGATTATAACTTTGTTATAGTTAAAGTTAAAATAACATTCCCGAAAGCTATTCATTACTAAGAGAGAGAGGGGGAAAAACTACGGCAGATGTTAAGAAAGTTACTGTATAAAATATATGATATTTATAAGGAATAAGATTTTAAAACTTTTAGAGCGAATCATGTCTCTTCTTGTGAAAAGAAGTATACAAACTGGCATACAAACTAGAAAAAAAAATTTCGATTGAACAAGAGTTAAAGATTTCTTTATTCCGTGAGTTGAAAATTTATCAACCTTAACATTTTGTCTACGTCTTCTTGCTTTCAGGAAAATTGCTTCAAATTCAATTTATGAAAACTTAAACATTTTATACCGCAGATTTATTCTATACTGGGCTCTAAGTGCTTGTTTTCAAAGTATGTGATCTGAAAGTTTTGCAAAAAACCTGTAAAACCTGCCACTTCGGAATATAAATTATTTCATCGAATTTTCGTAATTATAAAGTGCATATATGCTGGTAAATTTTAATAGCATTTTGCATACGAAACAAAATGTATTAAGTCTCAGTGAGTTAATAATGAGTAAAATGAACATTTGAAAAATTAAAAAGGATAAGAATAGTTAAAAAAATCGAAAAACATGTAAGACAAGTAAAATTACTCATATTAAATGTGCTACTTAATCATCAGAGAACCGGGGCAACTGTTATAATATTAAGTTTGTAGGTTTTATAAGATGTCATTTAAAAATAAGTCAGCTGATTAACTACACTAACTCAGTTATATATTTAATTTGCACGTATATAAATAAAACAGAATGTGGCTGACACAATATTAGGTAAAAGTTAATCTGAAAAACATGGTTTGTAGACAATGCTCAAAACTTTGTACTAACTTTAACGCAAAATATAAAACTGTCTCTAATTATATATACGAAAGCAAATTAAATAACCACTACCCTGTAGCTATACTCGGTTTGTCGTACATTTTAATATCAAGACATTGTTATTCTTTATTATATTTCTAAAAGCTGAATCACTACTTAAAACGGTAATTCAATCGTGTCTGATTAGTGGTTTCAAGTTATTCAACTTATTGATTTTAAAAGCAGGAAACATTCATGCCGATAAGATATCAGCAAATATTAGAATTGAGTTTATATTTTCTTAGGGGCCATAAAAATCTTATGACACATTATTGTTCCACAGATGACACATGATTGTTCATATTTTATCGCTTTCAGATAATGTTATAAACTATTGATGTGACATAGATGCTCCAGGCATCCTTTTACAAAGAATTATTTAATTAAAAAAAAAAAAAAAAAAACTTAAGTCCAAAGAAGAAAAAATAAGTCTAGAAATATTCGATAGATTTTTTTAATTTACAATCAGAAGTATATAAAAAATATATTTAGTTCACAGCTTTAGGGAAAAAAAAACATGTTTATTGCTTTGAAAGAATTTACAATGCAGATAGGAACTATTATGTTTTGGTATAGAGCGAAAAGTTTAAATCAAGGCAAAACGGCAGAATTCTTCAATGTTAAATTAATTTTCAAACTTTGTTGGGGCAAAATAACAGAATTCCCCCTATTCTAAACCAATTTTCGAACTACTAAGCTATTTGTGTTTTATATTAGTAATATTAGAGAATATGTGATACAGAAAAAATAGAAAATATTGACAATCGAAAAATCTTAATTTTTAAGAAGGTAAAAAATCATTTTCTTCCAGTATATCACTTTAATTTGAATTTTGAAGAAAATAGGACGAATGAAAATACGCTAGAATTATACTTTTGTAATGTTCAGAAAAAAATGTTTTTTATCTTCATTAATTACATAATTTCATAAATATATTAACAAAGTAAAATCATTATTTAACTTCATATTTTCCTAATTACCTCCAATCTATTTAAGTTTTTTTTTTCGTTTCATATAAGTCAGAAGGCTTTGAAAAACTCAAGAAGCTCTTATCTCAAAACTTGTCTAAAAAGGAAGACTTGAATTCCTTGTTAAGTGCGAAACTGAGTGGAAAACAAAAAAATGAAAAAAAAAAAAAAAACACCACCTTACAAAGAAAAGTTTATTAAAAAAGGCTATTTTTAAGTGCAAACAATATTGAAAAAAAATCCTCCCCTTTTCTCTTTAAGAAAATTAATAAGCGCATCCTTAATTTACTAGCATTTCATAATTAGTCGTTACTCTGTTTTTAGCCTACTTTCCCGTTAAAAATAAAAGAGACGAAAAAAGCATTAAAATTGGCTTAATGCATCTAAAAAATGTCGCCAAGTCCAAAAAATATCGCCAAGTCCAAAAAATATCTCCAAGTTCAAAAAATATCGCCAAGTAAAAAAAAGTCAAAAAGAAACAAAAAAATGAAATAAATATCGAAAAATTAAAAATTTGAAAGTAGGGTATTGAGATGGGGAATTTGTGTGTCGGTCTGTCGGTCGGTCTGTCGGTCTGTCGGTCTGTCGGTCTGTCTGTCCCCCCCTAAT
The DNA here is from genome assembly GCA_038373865.1 of Uloborus plumipes. Taxonomy (NCBI): domain Eukaryota; kingdom Metazoa; phylum Arthropoda; class Arachnida; order Araneae; family Uloboridae; genus Uloborus; species Uloborus plumipes. The sequence continues at coordinate 21,501 of JAXGGA010017557.1, read as the reverse complement.
AACTTTTGAATGAACATTCCGATTTGGACGAACTTTTTTTTGTTGGAAAGATCTCGGCGAGTACAGCTCATTCCCATATTTGATTTTTTGATTTGAACAATTTTTGGTACAACTTTGAGCCGTTCAAACAACCGGTCCCGCGATACTAACTTTTGAATGAACAGTCCGATTTGAACAAACTTTTTTTTGTTCGAAAGATCTTTTCAAGGATACTTCATTCCCGTATCTACATTTTCGATTTGAACAATTTTTCGTTCAACATTGAACCGTTCAAACAAGCTCTCACCCCTAATAACTTTTGAGTGAACAGTCCAACTTAAACGAGCCCAAAAAATATCGCCAAGCCTAAAAAATATCGCCAAGTCCAAAAAATATCGCCAAGTCCAAAAAATATCGCCAAGTCCAAAAATATCGCCAAGCCCAAAAAATATCGCCAAGTCCAAAAAATATCGCCAAGTCCAAAAAATATCGCCAAGTCCAAAAAATATCGCCAAGCCTAAAAAATATCGCCAAGTCCAAAAAATATCGCCAAGCCCAAAAAATATCGCCAAGTCCAAAAAATATCGCCAAGCCCAAAAAATATCGCCAAGTCCAAAAAATATCGCCAAGTCCAAAAAATATCGCCAAGTCCAAAAAATATCGCCAAGTCCAAAAAATATCGCCAAGTCCAAAAAATATCGCCAAGTCCAAAAATATCGCCAAGCCCAAAAAATATCGCCAAGTCCAAAAAATATCGCCAAGTCCAAAAAATATCGCCAAGTCCAAAAAATATCGCCAAGCCTAAAAAATACCGCCAAGTCCAAAAAATATCGCCAAGCCCAAAAAATATCGCCAAGTCCAAAAAATATCGCCAAGCCCAAAAAATATCGCCAAGTCCAAAAAATATCGCCAAGCCCAAAAAATATCGCCAAGTCCAAAAAATATCGCCAAGCCCAAAAAATATCGCCAAGCCCAAAAAATATCGCCAAGTCCAAAAAATATCGCCAAGCCCAAAAAATATCGCCAAGTCCAAAAAATATCGCCAAGCCCAAAAAATATCGCCAAGTCCAAAAAATATCGCCAAGCCCAAAAAATATCGCCAAGTCCAAAAAATATCGCCAAGCCCAAAAAATATCGCCAAGTTAAAAAAATAAAAAGGTAAAATGAATATCGAAAAATTAAAAATTTGAAAGTAGGGTATTGAGATGGGGAATTTGTGTGTCGGTCTGTGTGTCGGTCTGTCGGTCGGTCTGTCTGTCCCCCCCTAATAACTTTTGAATGAATATTCCGATTTGGACAAACTTTTTTTTGTTGGAAAGATCTCGGCGAGTACAGCTCATTCCCATATTTGATTTTTCGATTTGAACAATTTTTAGTTCAACTTTGAGCCGTTCAAACAACCTGTCCCGCGATGCTAACTTTTGAGTGAACAGTCCGATTGGAACAAACTTTTTTTTGTTCGAAAGATCTTTGCAAGGATCCTTCATTCCTGTATCTACATTTTCGATTTGAACAATTTTTTGTTCAACATTGAACCGTTCAAGCAACCTTTCCCCCCTAATAACTTTTGAATGAACATTCCGATTTGAACAAACTTTTTTTTGTTGGATAGATCTCAGAGATTACAACTCATTCCCATATTTGATTTTTCGAGTTGAACAATTTTAGTTCAACATTGAACCGTTCAAGCAACCTTTCCCCCCTAATAACTTTTGAATGAACATTCCGATTTGAACAAACTTTTTTTTGTTGGAAAGATTTCGGCGAGTACAACTCATTCCCATATTTGATTTTTCGATTTGAACAATTTTTGGTTCAACTTTGAACCGTTCAAACAACCTGTCCCGCGATGCTAACTTTTGAGTGAACAGTCCGATTTCAACAAACTTTTTTTTGTTCGAAAGATCTTATCAAGGATACTTCATTCCCGTATTTACATTTCCGAATTGAACAATTTTTCGTTCAACATTGAACCGCTCAAGCAAGCTGTCACCCCTAATAATTTTTGAGTGAACAGTCCGATTTAAATAAACTTTTTTTTTTGTTCGAAGGATCTCAGCAAGGATACTTCATTACAGTATTTAAATTTTCAATTTGAACATTTTTCGTTCAACATTGAACCGTTCAAGCAACCTTTCCCCACCTAATAACTTCTGAGTGAACCATCCGAATGGAATAAACTTTTTTTTGTTTGAAAGATCTCGGAGAGGTTCATTCCCTTATTTCGCTTTTTGGTTTGAACCATTTTTCGTTCAATATTGAACCGTTCAGAAAAAATTTAACATTAGCGCCTACGGGGAATTTAAGTTGAATGTTGATCCTGGAACTTAAAGTCGGATTTCCTTCAAACTAACTTTGTAAAAAAAATGGTTTTGATAAATAATGTTTGTAAAGTACTTTTCTGAATAATCTTCTGTGAGGACTCTGATTCCGACTCCGACTCCACAAACATGGCGGAACTGCAGGCTCAGAAAAAAATGACTGACTGTGCAGACGATTTTTTGTTTATTTATTCATTTGTGTTATTGTATTTATTACTATTATTTATTTTTTTTTGGCAGACGATTTTTTTTGTAACAAAAGTGTTTCATTCACGAGGGCATTTTATTCTTTATTTATATTTAACAACTGGCAACGGTTTAAAAGTGAAAATCGAGACATTTTATCGACGGACGAGTTTTTTTTTCCTTTCTTTGATAAAATGCGTTTTGATGTACTTTGTACTTTTATTTATTTTTTTTTTTTTTTTTGAAAACGATTGAGGAATTTTTCTGCGGAAGAACTGTAACAGTTACATTCTTTAAAAGGTGCGACAAAACTTCATTTATTCATTTATTTACTTTTTATGTCTCTATTTCATCTGATGAGAGGGGTATATTTTGCTTTTAGAAATCAGCTTTAAGTGCTAAAAAGGTATGTTTGACATAATGTTTAGTCTCAGATGATCAGGAGAATAATGATCAGATGCTAGAATGCCGATGTCGATGTACGGGAAAGTAGGCTCGTTTAGTTCTTGACAGAACTTCTTGTTAGAAATGAAGTTTTATATAATTACAGCACTAGTTTTACCAAATATATGTGCACTTTGATTTAACTTTCTCTGTTATTACCTCTTGACTCCTGTATAGGAAAGTGTTTGTAATAGAAGTATCTGCAGATATCTAAGCTTTGAACTTTTCTTTTTTTACGAAAATTTACATAGAAAAATCCTGACTTGCCTGTTTATCCCATGACGACTTTCATCTTTCTGTTTCTAATAAGTAAATTGTTATGTTATTTCAAAGTGAAGAAGTTCTTTCTCGAATGCCCTGTATATGCTTATGAATGAGACCTACTAAGAAAATGAGGTACACATACGTACATAATTTCCAATTGAGAAGAAGTTTAATTTTATGTTACGAATTTCATTAATGAAATTTAACAATTATTAATCATGTTTGTGCTATAATACATATTAACATATTTCTACAATTTCAATTGGCTTACTATGTGTCATTACTTTCAAAATATGTCAGTGCATATTTACTTCGATACTTGATTTTACTTTCAGTACCTGATTTCATTGGCCTTTCTATCGCTCATTTCATACATAAACAAACGGCTTAGTAATAATGTAATGCGGTTTGAGTATTGAATAATATTATGCACATAACGACACAAATAAGGGCCCCTTACTTAACATTACACATGCATTACTATTGCAGTAAATCTCTTAGGTTACACGAAAGCGACTCAAATTAACATGGTTGTGAACCATTAATACAAACATATAGTTTTTTTTTTCTAAGCTTATTTGGTTTGAAACTGAAAATACAATATAGTAAAAAAAAGAGAGAGAGAGACAAAAAAAGTGTTACAGTTTTTGAATTTTAAAGAACATGATGAATATAAGATGTCATGTCTTTCTAAATTACACAACGGGGAAAATTTAAAAAAAATGAAATTAAAAAAAAAAAAAAAACTAAAAATAAATTTCGCGCAAAATTATCTTTTAATCCGTTTTAGTTTTTGAACTCGCTTTAAAACATAATAAAATAAGTGAATACATGAACAACTGAAAGAAATTATTTGGGAAAGAGTAAAGAAAAAACATTCTCTGTAGTATTTTCGGTTTAGCTTTTTCACAGCAATTTAGCAATTTGACAGTTAAGATCGAAAGAAACATTGCAAACCATTTGTTCAAAGGAGCAAAACATCCATGTTTTACGAACTTCAAAGAAATAGTAAAAACAAAGAAATGAATTCCCAATCCATCAAGTCTTAATGGAGATAAAATCTTTTTGACTTTGGTTTGAGACCACATTTTATCTCTGTAGAATACAAGAAATGCTTCTAAAGTTAATCGTCAAGATAAAAGAATTATTGATGTCATCATAGTTGAGTTCGTTCTATACCATATTTTTAACATTATGCTACTAATGCAATTTGCAATATAGACAATCCCTCTTTTAATGTAGGGGAAGGCCGTCTATATTGGATCCTTGCCTAAATCTGACTTTAGACTTAAATACTAGCACATAGTCATAGGCTAGGTTTTGTTCGAGCAAATCCTTAAAATATAATATGTGTTAGACATTGAAGTCTCAATATAGGGCAAGTGGAAGAAATAGTACTGAAAAAATCAGAGATAGACGTTTTTTTAACAATTCAAAACTTAATTCATTATAGTTTCTAATTTAATTTTGTTTCTCGCAAAATTTTTAACGCGGGGAAAATCTCATTGTTTTTCACCATATGGCACTGTTGCTATGTTAAACTATGTTTAACATATCAACAGTTATGTAAACTATGTTTTCTAACTGATGTTACTTTACGTTACAAATCATATCAATGCATGCTTAGGTGTTAAATTTATCATTAGGTAAAAAAAAAAATCTTTACTATCAGTATCAAAGCACTTGCCTTGCAATAATATTTTCAAGTTTACAAATTTCCCATCATATTAACTATTAGAGCTTCGTATGAGTGTTAAAGATAGAAAAAACGATACATTAGAAGACAAGACAGAAAATTGTAATATATATATATATATATATATATATATATATATATATATATATATATATATATATATCTCTTTTCATGAAAAAATCTTCATAAATTGTGAATAACATTTAAATTTATTTTATTTTATGTTCTTTGCGTTACAAAACAATTCATGTCATTAACATGGAAAGAAGAAGCAATAATATTTTCCTAGACCAGTGGTTCTCAACCTTTTTACAGCTACCGCCCCCTTTAGGATTGAAAATTGTTTTAACGCCCCTTTTGAGAACGGGCATAAAACTAGAAGGGGGGGGGATCAATGGGTGGGTAAAATTAAATACCACTTTCGATCGACGTTTACAGGGTTATATAAAGGAATAAAAGATAATTTTAATACAAATAAAACACATCTTCCAAAAAAAAACACATGGATTTCTTGGGGGAAATATATTTAAGTAATTTATTAAACATGTTATAGAGAGATTACACCCATTGAAAACATTTCACCATTAGTACTAGTTGGAAGCATAAATGTTAGGTAAACAAACATGGGATCCCGCAGCAGTATGGGCATTGTATGGAGAACACTCCATAAAAGGATGACATGTTTCACATATGCATACGTACTCAATTTTTCATGCATTCAGAACTGACTACACAAAAAAGCAAATTCCATGCCAATGTTACTTATTTCATCATATTACCTGCAATAAACCACCCCACTCTAACATGGGTTAATACTTTCACCACAAAATATACTCCAATATTTATACTGAAAGCATGTCTAACTCTCCTCGCGGGACAAATGGGAAGGGGTGAGTAGCATTATGTACTGAGCACTGTGTACTTGGTTTCTCCGCTATGAGCCTCTTACGGGGAATTTCAATTGTAAGCGGTAAAAGCAATTTATTGCAGATAATATGATGAAATAAGTAACATTGGGCATGGAATTTGCTTTTTTGTGTAGTCAGTTCTGAATGTATGAAAAATTGAGTACGTATGCATATGTGAAACATGTCATCCTTTTATGGAGTGTTCTCCATACAATGCCCATACTGCTGCGGGATCCCATGTTTGTTTACCTAACATTTATGCTTCCAACTAGTACTAATGGTGAAATGTTTTCAATGGGTGTAATCTCTCTATAACATGTTTAATAAATTACTTGATTATGTTTCCCCCAAGAAATCCATGTGTTTTTTTTTGGAAGATGTGTTTTATTTGTATTAAAATTATCTTTTATTCCTTTTTATAACCCTGTCAACGTCTATCGAAAGTGGTATTTAATTTCACCCACCCATTGATGTGGAATTTGGAGTATCTTATCTGTGACCCGAAACTTGGTACGAATAACACTGGGAGAATGTAGGTGAGATACTTATTTTAGTTTCATTTCAAACCATTTCGTCAGTATTGCAAGAGCATCCTCACTCAAAGACTGGATCCTTCTTCACAGCAAGTTGGTTCATGCTTTTTTTGACCAAGGGTTTCTTCAAAGAGAGAAAGGGAACCGAGAGGTTATTTGCGGGACGCAATTTGTATACGACCGGCCAGTGAGTAGTAGTGAATGGGGGGACCTTGGAAGTTCTCTCTCCCCCCACTTGCTGCGCGCCAGGTACCCTCCACCACACGGTTTATCTCTATAATTTTGTCTAAACAGATTGTTGAAAAATTACTATAGAGCATAAATACTTATGCTTAATTTTTTTTCTTCTTTATATAATATTTAAAAAAAAAAAAAAAAACTGAGTTTTTTTTTTTCCTCTCAAAATTTGTGTCAGAATGATAATCAAGTGCCTAGAATGGGGCCATTAAATGCATGAACCATTTTTAAGGTAAATGAACACGGTTTGAAATCCAAATGCACCGTTTTTAACATTTTTATTCGAAAACAAACATATTTTGAAAAATACACTATGTTCAAATAGTTCCTTGACCAGTTTGATTCGAAACATTGTGCACAGTTTTGTTCTTATTTACTTGCAACTATGCAATACACATCAACTATTTATTACATACGGATACAGGATTTTACTGTGGAAGGACAATAACGAAGCCGGACCTTCTAATTTTCCCAGGAGCGACAAAGACTTGAAACTATGACCCATACCTATCACATTTAAAGATTATGAATCAAGTTTAAATTGAAAACAAAAATTGAAATAAGTTGAATTGACAAATTACAAGATAAGTTAATTTCAAAGAAATTCTTTTTGAGAAATTTATTGCTGCGAATTTTATACAAGATAACAAGCGTTATAAGTACACCTTTGGCGACATCAGAGTAAAGATGGAGGTGAGATATTGAGGATATCGACCGAAATTATTACGGAAAACGAGTTTCTAAAATCGTATTTTTCGTGGTGTTGAGACTTTGGTTTAGATTCTACCCCAAGGGAAACATTTAAAATTGACGCAATTTTAGGCAATTTTTAGTAACGTTAATTAGAGAGAAAGAAGTCTCTCTTAATGATTTTTCAAAACGGAAGTTATTTTAAGGCTAAGTTTGACAATGTTAGGGAGTCAGAGCTATTTCCAGCGTCCTCCAAAATTGAAGTATAAAAAATGCTAACTTAAACTCTGAAGAATACCATTGTTAGTTATCTTTGGCATTGCTAGGGGGATGTCTAAATTGCACATTGCACATAGAGTATGTCAAATTAGGTGGCTCTCATCGAGACATTTTTAGAACTGACCTCGTAAAAATGCAATTTTAGGCTCTGTTTAGTCACGATTGGAGAAGAGGCGAGTAGTTCGATATTCCCTCCCTTAATTGAAAAGTTTTCAAATGTATCATTAATAAAACACATTTTCTCGCTATTTTAGGCAGTTACGCTATGGAAGGGGGCACCCACCTCAAAAACCCTTTTTCAAATCCAAGTGATATTGGCAAATTTTAAGATTCATGACATTAGGAGAAAGATCAGGGTTCGGGAGATAGCCCAAGAAAATAAATGTTAACGCTATTCTTTGGCGATATAAAATCAGAAGATTTCCTACCGCCCCTGCACGAAATCTATTCTTTACAAGCACATTTCAAAATATACCCAGCGTCCCCTTACCGCCCAAAATATGTCCACCGCCCCTAAACATCTTCCCACCGCCCACAGGGGGTGGTATCGCCCCCGTTGAGAACCAATGTCCTAGACCATGTAGCACATTAAAAAAGTAAAAAGAAAAGTCTTCAAAACCGAAATTCGTACTATGAAATAATACATAATCCTTTTACATTTAATGATGAATAACACGAGAGAAAACCTAGTTAAAAGACAAGAAACGGAAAAAGATACGATTGTTTGACATTCAAACTGAAGGGAAAAAATGGGTACATAAGACAAGAATAAATGCATTAATCCGCTACATATCTGAGATAAACTCGTCTTTTTCAAATGAATATTGTGATTTTTTTCCCTTCTAAAATGTCAAACGAACTTGGCAAATGCCAAAAGTATGTCAAAAAGCAAAGAGAAAGATTCACATAATTGAAGCTAATTGTTAAGTAAGACAATATTTTATGTATTTTTTTTTCCGTATTTGATAAGATATGATATAAATATCGGTTTTAATATTTCCATGCTACTTTTAAAAAATTATTTTCAACATCGCCTAGCCTTTTCCATCCTAATGATGGATGAGCAATTTAGTTAAGATAATAAAAAAGGAATAATTTGATCGAATTTGTTATGTAATGCGAAGAAAAATTTACTGATGAAAACTGAAATAAGTTTGCATTTTAGAATAAATCTATGTACTTAAAAACCAGATTGTAAATTTTAAATAAATGCGACAAACGTCGGACATTTATACTTTGACAATAAAACTTTCCCTATATGGCCAACGATTTTGGACACTAAAAAATTTCTGAAAATATGAAACTAGTTTTTTTTTCTATATTGTATTTTGGAAATGGCATTGTAAAATGAAAAAAAAATGCATTGTTTAATATTGAAATAATAAAAATAATAAACACTAATAATAAAATGAAAATAGTTTCATACAAATTATAATAAAAATTACAGGTGTAAGAAGCCAAATATTCTAGAGTAAAAATATAAAGGCTGTTAGATGTGGCATTCAGTATTATAACTTTCAGTTGAAAATGTATTTACATAAGTTAAGAAGCACAATCGGTAATTAAGACAGAGTCGAGTATTCTAAACGCAAGAAAAAAGCAGAATACACTAATTAAAGTAACTCTCAGCTATGTAGGCTAACTTAGCACCACTTTCTATCTTCACATATATTAGACATCAATTGAAGCAGTAAGCTGCAGTTTTATAACAAAATTACATTGTAAATAAATACCTTAAAATTTACGATTTTAAACCGGCAGCTGGGAGCGTTAAAAGTTGCGGAGTACATACGTATAACTACAACAATGTTTTTTTTTACCGTACAAGATTATATTTTACCTGTAAAAATTACAAATCCGTATAACATGAGTTTTTAACCAAACAATAACAATTTTCTCCCGTAAAAATAACGGAAGAGATCTGTAAACACGCCTTTTTTTTTTTTTAACCATAAGATGATACGTTTTATCAAGTCGACTGACATCGGGCAAGGATGGACAAGGAGAGAAAATTACACTCAGCTCATAAGTGGGAATCGAACTCACTACTTCCGGCTTAGAAGAGGAAGCTTCTATAGCAGCCGTTGAGGCCTCCATTGCTGAGTTCTCCTGTTGTCAATCAAGAACAGAACGCAATCGGGGTGTTGCCAATTTCTGAAAGATAATCTGCTAATCCTACTCCTAAATTTCTTAGTAGGACATTCAACACCATAAAATAACTGCTGGGAAATAAGAGAAAGTGTAAAAAATAATATATCTCTACTAATAATAAAGCTGAATGTGAGTCTGTCTGTCTTTCTGTCTGTCTGTTACGTGCGTAGCGCCAAAAACGTTTGGTCGATTTTTATGAAATTTGGCACAAAATTAGTTTGTAGCATGAGGTTATGCACTACGAAGCGATTTTTCGAAAATTAATAAAATAGGGAAGAAATATTTCATGCAAATTTTCAAGTCTTATGTTATTCAAAAGCTTGAAATTTTCTGCTAAAAATGATGTCAGTTTGAAGTTTCTACGAGCATTAGAAGAGTTGTAATAATTGTTTTTAGAATCCCGAAAATTCAAGGAATTTCAACAAAGCAAGCCAAACGATTCTAAAATGGTTGAGCTCGAGAATGAAACTTGTTTGAAAATAGAGATGAAATGAATTATTTTATCAACGGAAATCACTTTTTGTCTACTAAGAAATTTACACGTAAAAGGAAGTAGTCTGGGGTCCATACCAGATTTTTATATCATATTTTGAAGGAATTATACTTGAATTATAACTAAAATCGAGCATTTTTTCTGTTATATCAATTATTTTACAAATGAACTTTTAATTTTATACCACGGGCAAAACCGTGCGGGTACTGCTAGAATTAAATATTAAGAAAAAGAAAGTTTATCATCACGTAAAGCATGAAGAAAAATGGATTTCAAATTGACGGTTTTAAACCGTTTATGGCTGGAGCGGAAAACAGGGGAAAATTGTTTCGTCAACAAAAACAGTTAAATGTACGGGTCCGTTGAGAAACGGATATTTTGTAGTGTGTAGCATGATTCTATTTTTTCTTTTACAAATCGGCAGTAACAGTGTACACATCTTATCCTTTTAAGGAATAAACCCTTGATTTTTTGGAAATAAAAAAAAAACAAAAACTTTGGGTTCAATTGATCATCCTGATATGGCTTTGACATTCAATTTTTTTATTAATTTCTTTCGCTACTGATGGTGTCCCAATTTGATCCCACGCACCCCTAGGGCATTAAAATGGGGTTTATGCATACAAAAAAGAATTTATATCATTTACAAAAACATGATTTAATTCAGCCAAAATAAACAAAATTGGCTGACTATTTTAGTTCTTTAAAAACATTTTGGAAAAACTCGAAAAGTGTCATTTTTAATTTTAAAACTTGGAATGAGTTGGACAAGAAATTAAGGTAATATAAATGCCTAATTTCGTTGTTCTAGCCACATATTGGTATTCATCAAACTTAAAAGAAGAGGACTTATATTTTTCTTTAAAAAAATAAGAGCAATTTGATATACAGGGTGTTCCGTAACAAATTGTACAAACTTTGAGGGGAGTTAGAGGGGATGATAACAAGCAAGAATCACCTAGGAACATAGGTTCGGAAACGCATGGTTGACGAGCTACATATTCACAAAGTTGTCAAATTGTGTCAGAATGGCTCGTTATTACGACGGTTTTTATTATCATTTCGATGCATTTTTTTGAGCAACAGGCAGTAAAATTTTAACAACCGCTTTAACCTTTCTTAAAAATTAATATTGTTCAATGAGACACAAGATTGGGATCATCCGAAATGTTTATTGGTCAAAGACATTACACGTTTAATGTAAATAATGTTAGAAAATGTCATAAATTATGTTCAAAGTTTCCACCATTGTTAGCGATACATGCGTTACACCGTCGGACCATAGACTGGCGAACTCTGTCAAATACACCCGGATTTTCTTGGATATCTGCAGCAGCACAGGCGATTTTTGCAACTAGATTCATTTTTGAATCCACAGGAGTTGCGTACACAGCACTTTTCAAAGCACCCTAAAGAAAGAAATCGAGACTGTTTAATTCAAAAGAGAGCGTGGTGGCCCGGGAACTGGTCCACCTCGACCAATCCATCGGTAAACAAACACACGATTCAGATGTTCCCGAACATGTGTTCCATAATGGGGAGGTGCCCCATCATGTTGAAACCACATATGGCGTCTGATATGTTGTGGCACAGAGTTAAGTAATGTTGGTAGAACCTATTGCAGAAAGATGAGATATTGTTGAGATCTCAATGGAGATGGCAACAAAAAAAGTCCAATTAAGACGTCATCAACCAAACCAGCCCAAACATTTACTGAAAAACGATGTTGAGCAGCCTGTAATCTTATGCCATGGGGATTCTCATCAGCCCACAAATGAGCATTGTGGGAGTTGAACATCCCATCTCGCGTAAAGTATGCTTCATCCGTCATTAAAACGCAGGATGAGAAATTTACATCTCGGCTACATTGATTGAGATACCAGAGTGCAAAACGTTTACGAATAGGATAATCTGCAGGGAGCAGTAACTGTACGCGTTGTAGAATATGTGGATGTAAGCGTGCACGTCGCAAAGCACGATGAACAGACGTCGTAGATCCTCCAACAGCAGTAGCTGAAATTATTGAACATTCGATGGTCCGGTGTTTCTCTCTGCGGATACCTTTCCCGATACAGCCTCTGAGCCGCACTTCCATTTCCGTTCGCCAAACCATAAATAAGGTGCATATCTGCAAGCTCCGCATCCGTGAAACGTTCCATACTTCTCTGTGGGCGCTTGCAGCTAAAATGACTACTGAGAGAGAGCATGTGTGCTTCTGTGAACAACGCCGCCTAGCGTCTAATGAAGGCATTCCTAACTACGGGTTGTTCTGAAATTTTGATTGCTTGTGAAGTCCCCTACCTCCCCTTAAACCCTTACTTCCCGTTGTCCCTTACCACACAGGGGTGTCCCTTAAATATTGGGATAAAGTTTAAGGGTTGTGAGCGGGGACGGTAATTCGAAGCAAATCGCATGGGAACATAGGGTCGCAAAAACTAGCAAAAACGATGCTCAAGTACTACATACACATAAAACCTGTAGTCACTAATTTAATATCCAACAAAGGTTTTGCATAATATTAAATATTTAAGAAAGGTTAAAGCGGTTGTTGAAATTTGTTGCCTGTTGGCCAAAAAAAAAAAAAAAAATACGTCGAAATGATAATAACCAACCGTCGTAATAACGAACCATTGTGACACAATTTGACAACTTTGTGAATATGTAGCTCGTCAACTGTGCGTTTCCGAACCTATGTTCCTAGGTGATTCTTGCTTGTTATCATCCCCTCTAACTCCCCTCAAAGTTTGTACAATTTGTTACGGAACACCCTGTATATATATATATATATATATATATACAATTAATTGGTGATTTCGTATCACAAATACCGCCTTTCAAAGGGTTATTGTATCATCCAATGATTATGAAGTTACGCAGACAGTGGAAGCTGCTCTAAAATGCTTATCCGAAATTATTCAAAGTTTTCGTTTCGATGTTGTGCTCCATGGAATATATTCAGTTATTGAAATATAGTTGTAATATAAAATAATAAGACGGCATTATGTACTTTTTTAATTGTTCAATTTAAATTAATATTCTTTAAACAATTTACTTTACATTAATTTTTTCACATATTTTCAAATTTTTCATTGTGGCAGGAAATTTTTGAATAAATTTCTATTAGAAATTGACATTGGTGCACAATGTGAGACATTGTAAATCAACGTTTTTCCTTATGCTTTTCGGCTCTATTTTATTTCCTAATTTATGAAATTAAATAGTCGAGGTGCAAGCTAAAATGTAACATGAAAATAATTATAAATCTGATACTCACCTTGTGGCGGTTTCAATTTTTGGTTTGATGTTTAATGTCTGTGTTGTTGATGTTGTGTTTTGAAAAAAAAAAAAAAAAAATTGGGGGGTCACATATACAAAACATTTTTTTGTTTGTCACATGTTAAAAAAAAGAAAATTTTGTTTGTCATATATTCAAAAAAAAAAATATTGTTTTTCACATATACAAAAAAATTAATTTTGTTTTTCACTATATATTTATTCAGTGAAATGTAAAAGTTTACTATGTTGCAGAATTGGTTCTAATGATAGTAGTGTGCTAGTCTCAACACCGCATGGACTGGTTAGTTTTCCTTTTTTTTCCCTTTTTTTTTCTTCTCGTACCACCGGAAGAATGTGGTGGATACATGACTTAATGAAACTTCAATGAACACTCTACGAAAAATCGCTAAGTCTGGCGCCTCTCCCCCGCCCCCCAATTGGATGAAGAAAACGATAAATGGAATCGCCTGAACCGACTGCGATGCAAAGAAAGTAACAATCCTTTTCCTACAGGAGACCGAGAACAGGAAGTCGTTGACGCAGCCCCAATTTATGACAGCAGAGGAATGCAGGCTCCTCCCACGCTAGAAACATCTGGGAAGGAAAACAGTCACGGTTGCAACGAAAAAATCCTATCAGCTAAGGAGGAATCAATTAAGGAGGTAAAAAGAAGCTAAAAAAATTGGAATCGGGCATCTGGCAATGGGGTGAGGGAGAGAAATGAAATGAAGAAGAACTAGACACAAAAGTGTATATAGTGCATCGACACCACAGATTCGGGGCTTTTGCTTTTTTTGGATTTTGATGTGAGCTTGTTTTTGAGATTTGTCTTTTTGAATGGATGTTGGGGCCGGTTTTGAGCGTCTCTGAATATTAGAATATTGAGCGCCAATTCCGGTTCTCAATAATCCGCTGTGGTAGACGACATGACTAAAAAATAAAATAACGTTTCCAGAATGAAGGAAACAAAACCAAAATGTAAACCAGACGATGGAATAAACCATGTTAACCCCATGTGGTGAGTTTGTTTTTTTTAAGATGTATTCTTGCATTTTCTGAACGCCGCGCTTTTGGGCATTTCACTCCAATGCAATGTACTGTTGTATTTTTTTGTGTCGTGTTTAATTGCGGAATGTTAAGTGAGCAATTTTTACTGTTCGAGAATTTAACTTTATAATTTGTTTTTCATCTAGTCTTATAATAATGTTTTGTAGATTTTGTTTTAAGCACTAACGATCACGCGGCCTAATGTATTCATTTTCAAAATTTAAGGTTCTTTGCTCACTGCATTCCAGATGAGGTTGTTTCTTTAGGAATTGGAGCAATGCTCGAAGCTATTTTTTCCTTTTCAGCAGGATATTTATCTTTTTCTTTCAGCAGAAATAATTGGGAATTTTAGTTTTAATTATGTTTTTAAATTATTTTAGGAGGTAAATTATTGAAGATTATAGAATGATCATTACATTTAATTAACTTTTTAACTCACTACACCACAATCTATAAACATTGATCTTATTGAACACAATTATAAATTATCACTGCTTATTGTGTATTGACTCATTTGTTACAATAGTTCATAATGGTTTGCTTTCTCCAAATTTACACATTTCCAGAACCCATTAACTTATTTGTGTAAATAATATTCAAAAATTAAGGAATATTTCGAATATCATATCACAGGCAGAGCAATAACACTGAAAAGTTTTAAACTGCATCATTTATAACTTTCGGAAAATAACGAACGATAAACTGATAAAATGATTTACAACTGAGATTGAAATTAACGTTTCAGTAGTGCGACATATTTACGATAAGCATTTTTCCTTAATGATATTCATAAGTGCCACGTAAAATATTTTGGCAGCGAAACAGTACATAGATAGTTTTGCGTTCCGTTTTTGGAAATAAAAATTATAGTTCGAACCAGTTAAATGTCCCAATGGTAATTTAAAATACAAAACATCATGGAATGCAATAAACATTTTATCATTTATTCACTGTACAAAATTTTAAGAATTTTCGTGGCTTCACATTAAATGATTTGTGTAGCTCTGAGATTTATGAAACTCTGATTTATTATTGCGGTTGCATAGAACGATTGCTTTCTTGTCCTTTGCTCTTCTCGTTTTAACACAGAAGATGAATATTTTGCTAGTTTACCTAAGCAATGTAGCTTTTTTCATTTTCTCAATATTATATTAACAATCGTAAGTAAAAACGTATGTTATGAAACTATTTCAAAAGCGTATCCTTCTGCCTTATATATATAGATCCATGTTTTACGGTTATTTATCCGAAATAGATATGCGTAGCCTGTTGTGTCTGGGCGAGCCGTGTGTAGCAATAGGTAGCCTAGTGATCTGTGTATCATGCTCAGACGCAAATACTCGTCCATACAAAATCCCTTCCATACAACCGGACAAATACCTTCCACTATTTGTTATAGCCTTTTTTCATTTTTTTTTTTGCGCATTAAAACGCGATATTAAACAGATAAACTACAATACAATCTATTAACAAAATAATAAAATTAGTTTTTTAGTATAATTATCATAGTTTCAATTTGTTAAAGCTTATGCTCAAAGAATCTAATGATTGTTTTTTCAAAAAATGCTTAATAAAACGGGTTTATGTCACGGCAGAAAGCATATTTTTGACTACACTTTAAGTAAAATTCTATTAATTAGTACAGTTGCATCGTTAGAAGTCCATTAATATTACTTTCGACAATTTCCTATCTGCAAACGAGTACTTGATCACCCAAAAAATAGCAACCCTAATAGAATGGAGAGTAAACTGAGATGCACATAGCATCACATATACTGCAATCGATTAGTCTAGGGTCAACTTATTCTTTTCTCTGTATAAAAATTTTCCCTTTAATTTGCGTTCTGTCTCTTGCTTGTTCTGAATTCCTTAGTCAGTAATTTAAGCTTCAAAGCATATTTAAATACGGCACCCTATATACTTGCGGTAGTTAGGGATTTACAAATTTATTTAACTCAACATGAATAATATAATAGTTATAAATTAATAGTGCTTAAAAAAGTTTTGGCACCTGAAAGTTGCTAAAATTTTAATGTTATCTGTACTTGAAAATCTCTCTTTTATAAAATTAAGAAGTACCTAAATGGTTTGACAATTACTCTCCAGTTTTAAAATTATCATCTTCTTTAGTTAAAACAACTCTTCTATATTTTTTCTGATCTATTTGCAGATCTTTATTATTGCTGAAGGTAAGAGGAAATTAGTTAAAACTTTCTGAATCAGCTATAACATATGTAATCACGTTATAAGAGTTTAGAAGAAATAAAACTCATCGGCGCATACTTTTTTCTTAGTTTGTGCGGTTTGGTTTATTGGTTGCTATTTTAAACTTTTTGTTTATTCTAATTGTTTCTCACATTTTTTAAGGGAATGAAATATGTTTTCTTCAAATTTTTAGTTCTCCTTCGTATTTATCATTTTTCTTTCTATCATACGTTTTTTACGTAGCTCCAAATAATGGTTCCAAATTTTATTTACTGCTGTACATTTTAGCCTTTTTTGGCTTGCTTTTCCTTAACCATTAAAAGCACTAAAATCATAAAGATAGTGAAAGTGCTTCCCTCACCATGATGTTTTTAAAACTAGTTCCCTTTTGCTGTTTCACTTTTAAAATCACAATTTCTAGACAAACTATTTTAAGAGACCAAGAAAAAAAAAGAGAATATTTTCAATCTGCAAATACATTTCAACAAATACCGGTCTGCTCATGGTTTCTATAGACCTGGAAGACGTTCAGTAAACAAGGGGGAAAGTAAAAAAAAATACGTATGTTCACTTTAATATGAATATTTAGAGGTTAACGCATATTCTCAATAGTTGAGAAACAATAGTTGGGAAAAGTAATAGATGCGTCCATAACCGCCTGTTACTGAATGTTTACCTTTCGATACCATCAGTGGCCCGACAGTATTTTTTACTAAAAGTAAATTGAACTGTTCCTCCAAGAAGACAGCTAAAGTATGGCTTAAAAGGCAAAAACATACAGATAAACGGTATATAATGTTGATCTAGTTAATATATTTTTATATTAACTAAACTAGTTAATATAAAAAAGACATGTGTGTGTGCCTTTAAAGCCTATTAAATATTAGGGGGAAATCTGTGTTCCTATTGAATGAAATTCTGCTTCCAAAACAGGCGCAATGTATTTTTTTTATATAAAATGCGTTATCAAGATAACAAAAAACCAAAACTTTAAATTAATTTTTAGTTTTTCAAGCTGACTTGATTAAAGGCTCCTTTCAGCTTTCGAAAAGTTCCAAAATGTTAATAATAATAATAATGCTAAGTCCAGGTACTAGGGATAAAAATTGAAAATAAAATTAATTTTTATTTTAAAAGTCAATAAAAAATGGTTCCAATATTTCACATCGTTACTGAATATTTGCATGAAAGTAATGTTCAGGTACTTGAACAACTTCAAGTAATTAAATATAAACTATTACGACATTTTTTTTAGAAACAAAACACTACGACAATACATACCAAATTTCTGCTACACACAATTCAACTATGGAACGTTTAAATATTTGAAATCTAAATTCAAACCTCAGATCAAGTCTGCATGTGACATGAAGCTCCTTGAATATTTTATATTCTTGAAGGAAAGACGAGATAAGATACTTTGTTATTTATGAACGTTTGCTTCAATGTTCTCTAAATATACTTTATATTATAGATGCCAAAATATTTTAAGCATAACATTTAGAAATAAAGATTATTTATGTACAGGGAGCGGCAAAGAAACCAGGATTTTGTTTTCAATATAAATTGATTAAACATTAATAAACTATCAAAATATAACGAATAATACTATTAGTAGATTCTACATAATGAAAAAAAAATGTTTGTTTCAAAAGGGCCGCCTTTCTGCAGCAATGCAGATGCGCAAGCGCTTTGAGAAATTTTCAGAAATCAGTCGCAAGTCTTCTTCTTTTAATCTATCGCATTAACTCAGAAGTGCTTAATTTAGACTGTCCAAACATTTGTGGGGCTTTGTACAGGCCCCTAGACTCCAA
Organism: Uloborus plumipes; assembly: GCA_038373865.1. Classification (NCBI taxonomy): domain Eukaryota; kingdom Metazoa; phylum Arthropoda; class Arachnida; order Araneae; family Uloboridae; genus Uloborus; species Uloborus plumipes. The sequence goes on along the minus strand of JAXGGA010017557.1, from coordinate 2,978 downwards.
AATAGAATATGCACGGGATTGTCCATGGGATTGAGATTTAGCAAATAAGGTGGCAACACTATATATAACATCGTGTCAACTGAATGCACGTTGCACCTCTCATACTTCTTTTTGGACTCGTGGGGTGAATCTTTTTAAACTGTTAGATCCACAATGCTGAAGTACATTTTGGCCAACGGACGGGAAAAAGCTTTCAAAAAGTCCCGCTGGTACACCTTTTGATTCATATTTTAACGCTAGTTTACGAAACTAGAGGTTTTTCGCCGCTTGTACATATTCCACCCTAACAAGAACGAACTGTGGACTTTGCCGTGGTGATTATAGCGTATGCAGACCAGAGCCTACTGCTCTGAGAGTTATGAACTTATTGGACAAGAAGGGTTTCTCACCAGTGAAAAAAAAATCCATTGTTGACTTGCACCCGTCTTAGTTTTTTTCAGTTTCTTTAAAGTTGCGAGCGTTTCTTTGCTTCAGTGTCTGATTTAACTTCTTTAAACTTGGAAGGTTTTATTCCGAGTTATATTTTTTTTTCTATTTGCAGCACTTAAAAATTTCTCGAGCGCCCTTTCTCATTAAAAGAATTGTATTTTGTTGATGTTACTTTTTGACGGCCTTATGATGATTGATGTAAGCGTAAAGATCTTTTGCCATTGTCAAGCTTCATGAAACGGTGAATTGCATTGCACATTAATTTCGATGCTCACTATGCAAACAGTCATTTAAGTTGTCGAAATAACTAAAACAGCTCATCTTATACTTGGCATTGGAAAAGCGCCAAAAAACAATACACAATCTAAGATTTATGTAAAAAATGTGCAACTGAAGTAATATACAAAAAGAAATGAACATAAAGTCAGATGAATTAATAAAAGCTTGGAAGTAATAGCTGAAAAATGATATTACGCAAACACAAAAAATTCGACACGAAATCCTGATGCTTGTGCTTGCAAAGTCTAGAATCTTTAATGCGAAAAAAATCTATAGTATTAGAAATAAAATTAATAAATTTATATTTTTATAAATAAAACTCATATCAGATTGAATAAAAGTATATGTAAAGTGTTTGTGAAAATAAGCAAGCATCATTTCGCAATCAATATCACAGAACAAAAAGCAATCTTATCAGAGGCACATTTACGTTTCTTTTATTTAAAAAAATCGTTGAACACAGAAAACCTACCGTCATTGTACGTGAACTAATTAAAATTCAGCAGCAAAGTAGAAAAGAAAACAAACACTCGGATGCGAGATATGCATTCACATTTGTTTGTAAACTTGAAGAGCTAATTTCAGCTCTACATAAAGTTGAAAAAAAACCTTCCATTAGCAAAATCACTCTACTCAGTATAACTTATTGCTCAAACTATCGTGCACGGATTTCAGCCCTTTAAATTAACTTTTGTTTTTTCTCTGAATAGTTTTGCTTTGTTAGTAAACAAGAAAGTACTGCACATTGTGTATAAGAGTTATCAAGAAGTATTTTATGTAGAAAATAAACAAAGTTAGAAATTACTGTAAACATAGTACGAATTAAAAAAAAAACACAAATACCCGCAATCCTCACTAATATTATAAATGCGAAGGAGTTTTGTTTGTTAAGCTTCCATGCCTTAATTGATCATAATAAACATTTGCAATCGTGTTCTCGGGGATAGAGAAACGTGTATAGCTTTTATATAGCAACGGGAAAATCTTTATCCAGAACAAAGGAGTTCTCAAGTCATATTAATTAAATCAGTTTTTGTCAAATAGAGGTAAGTCTAATTACTAATAATGCTGAGTTACGCCTTTTTAACAAAAAGCTATTCAATAAAAGTGTATTTTTGCTCGAAGAAATAGTCCAATTATTTCAACTACAGTATACCCCTTAGAAAATTTTGTGTTTTGTTGCTAAAAACTATCTTAACATGGGCTAAGTTGAGTATGAAAGATAGAAAAGTAATAAGGCGAACATTTTTAAAGTAGAGCAAAAATGGGATTACAGTTCATAGCGCACTACCATCTAAGTTCATCGAAGCAAAGAAAATAGCAGATAAATAAACTATTGGTTGATTTTTAAATTTAAGTTCAAAAAAAAAATCAAATTTTGCTTGAATTGTTTCATACCATAGTTAATAGCTGCAGGCCGCAAGTTAATGATTTCTCCCGAAAAGTTAAATTTCTTTTCTAGTCTAATATGGTATACATTTAGTATTTCTGGAGCGTTGTTCTAAGCCAGGACTAAACTAGAATGACATGCAATAAAACGCAAGGTGCAGTATATGGCAAGTTGTAAAATTCGCGTTTTAAGGATTTCTTAAGAAATAAGAGACCAATTATTCTTAAACATTTGTCCCATAAAGTATAGGCTTCAGTGGATATTTAAAAATAAAAATTCATCGATTCTGTCATCGTTTCTGCAGGTTTGGCAATATTTGACGGAAAACTGAGCGTATTATGAGTACAAAACTGTAAAGTAGAATTGGCAATTCTGAAAAAAATGTTTATATCTTCGTGAATATATATATATTGCTTTCACAAAAATACGCAAAATATTTGTGCAAATTAAGTAAATATATTTTTTGTTCCCCCCCCCCCCATCTTGTTCCCAGCTACTTACTATACAAGATGATCAAAAAACGGTGTTTTCCCTTCCCCCTCCTTTAGTCCCCTAATGCATGAGTAATTTAAATTTTATTGATAAACATCAACTGAAGCTACATTTACGTGACAAAAGTTACAGAACAATTAATCTCTCAGTCCTCGAGAAATCCGTAAAAATGCGATTTTTTTAAAAGACTCATTATTTTGGTAATATAGCGTAAAACATATTAAGTTTGCAAATTTATAAATTTGTCGTATATTAGTAAGTAACTTTTCAGCTAAAAGTTGAACAAGCAAATATGTTTATCTGCTGTATGAAACATTCAAAAATAAATCATTTTGTCATGAAGTATTTCAAAGGCATAAAAACCTTAAAATGTTTCCGTGATTGCGTG
>JAXGGA010017556.1:0-24054 GCA_038373865.1 Uloborus plumipes | reverse complement strand
ATTTTTTTTCTAAATCACATCGCAGTCAAACGACGCAAAACTGCTTATTGTCCGTTTTTTTCGGATGAAAAAGGAAACAAACAAATGCGCTGCGGCTGCGAGCATCGATTTTAAACCATATTTTCAACAGCAATTCAAGATGCTATTAGCCAATTTGTTAATTATGACGAAAGACAATATGAATGCGAACTTAGAGGAGATGAAGCCTCTATTCCTCCTATTAAGTCCACCGCTTTCCAGAGTCCAAATGAGTTCCACCAATATAGAGGCATTCATTAATTTTTTCCCCAATTCTAATTTATACATGGATCCTTTGGGACTTCAAGCTGAATTGGAAATTTTATCTGATAAGTGCAATGAAAATGGAGTAGAAACGTTATCAGAAGTAAAGATTGAAGCACAGAAGCTCAAGTCCGCCCTTCCATTGGCTTACTGCGCTTGTCGGCTTGGATTTACTTCTCCGGTAACAGTTGCTACCAATGAAAGAACCTTCAGTAAAGTGAAATTCATCAAAAATGTTTTGAGGAGTAAAATGGGAGACCAGCGTTTAGACTCTCTAGTACTGCTGGCATGTGAGAAAGATGTTACAGACGCCATAAATTTAAAGAGTTTAGCAAGCAAAGGGGCTTTATTAAAGCACAGGAGCTGTCAATTTTAAATTATTATTATTATTTTTTTTTTGCCAATAAAATTTGTGAAATGTATTTTTAAAAAACTAAGGAGTAGATTAAAAATTTTGTCTCTTTTTAATAGTTTTTTTTTTTTGAACAAACTGGATTTTCAACTCGCAATTTAAAAAAAGAAAAAAGGAAGAAGAAAAAAAAGAAAAATACTCATATTTATCGGGAAATTCTTTTTTAAATGGTAATTAATTGGATCTGCATGTCCAGAACATTTTTAGGCAGTTGAACTTTATCTGCGTTTCCAACAAAACTTAATAGCATGAGTGCTCAAGGGACAATCACCGCAAAACACGGGAAGAAAAAAAAGGTACCTCATGAATCGTTTAAAATATGCCCGGCACAGAGCAGATTGCCCAAAGGGTAAGACTTTAAAAAATAAATGCTTATTATTATTATTTATTGTTTATTAATATTTTTTAACATTTATATGGTGTTTATATAAATAGTTCTGCATATTAATTTAAAGTTTTAAGCATGTGCTCAAAAACTCAAAAGCTGTTTGTAGCCACTCAGGCTTGTCATTTTGATTTTTTCCATGTGTTGGAGGAGAGGGTATACTAAATGCTAATTTTATAGGAAAAAATCTAAAAACAAAAAACCTTTGTAAAAAATATTAGATTTCAAAGCTCGGGGGAAGCTATCTCCCTCACCCTGCTATATGATAAGCCCAGGGCCGCCAAATTCTCAACACCCCCCCAGATATTTCAGCTAGCGACGGCCCTGGGTGAGAGTCCCTCAAGGGAGGGGCGATCGCCCCCATCGCCCCTCCCTTGTATCCGCCCCTGCATTTTTGGCAAGATTTTTAGGGAGAAAATGCTAAATAATAAATAATTTAGAAATAAATAAAACAAAAAATAATTTACTATACGTTACTGAAAACGAAGGCAGGGCTTCAAGATGCCCCGCTATGGTTGATGGCGGATGACGTTGGATGCAGTCATAAAGAAAAGGATTAAATAGTTGCTTTTTTTTAAAGTTACTTTCATAACAACTAAAACAAATTCCCAAATGGTCCGAGATTTACTAAAGACGGAATTTCGTCCCCTAGATGGAAGTGTGGCAGCCATGGTTTCAACTAGTCAGATTTCAGGCACTTTGGAGGTTTTGATGTCATTGGAAGAGAGGAAGACAAAAGAGATAGGAATGTCTAAAAATAGATTTTCCTCAAGTTAAGTTGAAATGGATAGATTTTTCAACATTCATTAAATCATAGCATAGCTACAAAAAAAAAAGTAGTCTGACGAACTGCTGATAAGCTGCGAACAAAATAACATGCCGAGGAGAATCAGGAGCTTACTGCATATAAACATGTGGTAGTCTTATTTTACGGAATATATTGTATTAATTATCGACTAAATTACATGCTAAAAACAGAAAACAATTCAGAAACAAAAAACATTATACTTTGAAAAATACCTTTTTTATATTAAGAGAATATTGCTTCATGGCTAACTTTTCAACTGCATTTTCAAAACCAAAAAATGATTTTACATCTAAGCTTGCAGTTTGTTCAAAGCAAGTCCATTCAGCATTTTCTGGATGAACCTAAGTAGCCAAAATTGAGAACATTACTTTTTGAAGATACAATTAAATCATACAATTAAATATAAATGTTATTTATAATTAAAACACAAATAAGAGAAGATTACTTAAAAGATCACATAAGTAAACAAGCACAGTCATGTCAAAAATTTAATAAACTAGTATCATTCAACAACTATTCCTAAATTTCTAAATACTTTAGAAATTTAATGATTTTCCTCACATAAACTTTTAGAGAAGTAACAAAAACTCAGTAATATATCAGAAAAGGTTATGAAAAATAATTTATTACTAAACTAAAGAGTGCTTAAAGTTCTGGCAACAATCAGTAAATAAATAGTAAAAGATGAAAATGAGAGAGAGAAAGCGTGTTACTAATACAAAATGTTAAATATCTTAAATACTTATTGTACTTGTTACATTATTTTACTTTAAACAGAATAGTTTCCGAAGTTTCCTAAAAATACATAGCTGAATCAATTACTTTTAAAAATATTTCAGATTGCTTCTTACATGAATATGTTTAAAATCAATTAATGTCAAAAGTTTTTGAAGTTAATCCTAAAATAGTATCACATTATATTGGAATTAAAACAAATTATAATGTCGCTTTTACTTGAACTTTGAGTCTTAATCTTTTGCGTAGTAAGGTTTTCACATAAAGTTTTTAAGTTTACTTTCTTACACTGTAGGTAGGCATAGATATTGCAATACATAACAAGGTTTTTTATGTATATAATACTCCTCCTCCTCACATCTCTAACAATAAAAAACATTTCATGACTACTACAATTGCTTAATGTATGCTGCATTGTCCAGAGTAGTGTATTGATACATAATATAAGTTGTTCAATACACTTAATACAGTACCTGTATATTGTATAAAGCAGGTGCAGATACCCCCCTCCCTCCCTCAACAACCAAATATTGCCCAAAGCTGCATTTTGGATACTTAATTTAAGAGAATTCTTCCTAGACCCGGTAATTGAGCTTTAAAATTTAACTTTGCACCTTTGACCCCTCTAAAACCAGAAGCTGGATCCACCTTAGATTTACCGTATATACTCGAGTATAGGTCGATCTCGCGTATAAGTCGACCCCCCTACTTTTTGAAGGAAAATCGGGAAAAAATTGAAAACCCGCGTATAAGTCGAGACCGCACTTTCTAAAACGATCGGGAACGTTTTGCCGCGATTTTTGAACATAAACTTTTTGAAAAGAATAAAAATGAAATGCACTGAACATTCTTGTGTTAAAAACAGCACGATTGTTATTCTTTTTCACAAAAAGGGTTCATTTTTGCGATCGTGATTTTTGTAAATCAGGACCGATCTGGGAGCGTTTTACCGCGATTTTTGAATATAAACGTTTTAAAAAGAAGGAAAATGAATTAAAGTGAGCATTCTTACGTTGAAAATAGCACGATTGTTATTCTTTTTCACAAAAAGGGTTTCATTTTTGCGATTGCGATTTTTGTAAAGGGTTCGATTTTACAATCGCGGTTTTTGTAAGGGTTCGATTTTGAGGTTACAATTTTGCTATCTGTTGCTTTTATTTTGCAATATTATCAATGAAATTTTGCGATGTAGCCATATTGCATTCTGTTTCAAAAAGATAAACACCATCAATCGGAAAATTTGCCAATACGGCAATTCCCGCACTTTTTACGCTGTCGGTCGTTAATTGTAATTATTTATTCTTTATTTCATAATCAAATCATGCAAAAATACAGTAGAATGTATGAGTATTTATTTCTTTAGCGTTTGTTTAAAATAGTTGGACTCTGAATCGGGAAAAATCTTCTCGTTGTTGTTCGGGAAAAATTTTCGGAAATTTTGCCCCGCGTATAAGTTGACCCCCTAACTTTCAACTTCATTTTTTGGACTAAATTTCCCGACTTATACGCGAGTATATACGGTAAGTAAAAATCTACGGTCAGTGCTATAGGTAACTAACCAGCAGTAGATATAAGCAGTCTTTAGATACATTTTACAACCTAAGATTTCATTTTAATGAGGATTTTTAGCTTGAATGTAACATTTTGACCACACGTAACAATTTTTTCTTGATTCATAATGATTGCAACTCATCACTAAAGCAAAGAATTAGTGGAAGAGAAAAACCTTCAATTTTCAAATATTATTTTGTGCTAATCAAGATGTGTAATACAGTCGACGCTCGATATAACGACTGTCTCCGTCCTACAGAAAACGGTCTTTATAACGAGTGGTCGCTATAAGAGGTAGAACATAGAGTATATTGGGAAACAGTTGGGGGTTTTCTCACCTGTCGTTATATTAGGATGGTCTTTATAACGTGTGGTCGTTATAATGAGCGTCGACTGTATTTCTTTATAATGAATTTTTTGTAACACAACATAAATTAAATTGACTAAAAATAAGACCAACGTGTTTTATATTCATGACTAGAAAATAGATTCCAAGCATCATCATGATGAATAATTGTTAACTTAATTCCTTACACAATTACCAGATATAAATAACTAATCTAAAGGGAAGTAATCTTTCAGATAAAAAAACTCAAGTGGGCAGAAAAGTTTTTCTGTTTCATGAGTTTTTCTCAGAATTTCCAACATCATAATAGAGAAATATTTAATAAAAATAATACAAGTTTAATAACTTAGTGGACAGTATGATAAAATGGCACAGAAACTTACAGAATATAAGCAGTTTTCATTTATCACAACTCTATTAGCAAAACTCTCATTATAAGCTTCAATTTTTAAAGTTCTTGCACGACGATCCAAAGTGTTCTTCTGAATGAAGTAAACAACATCAACACCTATGATCTAAAAAAGAGAGAAAAAATATTTCTAATGATTTCAATCACTCACATAATAAAGAAAGAAAATTGTTTAGGAAGGTAAAATATATTTAAAATATGTTGGATACAGTGAAGATTGCTCTTTTATGTCAAAGTTTGGACGACGGCAATAATGAAAACATGATTACGCTCTTGAAGTCATCAATCCATTTTTCATGACTTATGTAATTAATGTTTTGAAATAAAAATCTGAACCCATGTTATATTTTTATGGAAAATTAAACTTTAAAGAGCTGTAATAATAACATCCAAAATTTAAGCTTAAAATATTCAATAGCTTTTATATTATGCTTTAAAATGAATTTCAAGGCTGCCGCTTAAGGGACATATAGCTTTGCAAACGGAAACAAAGAAAATCGATTTCACCCTAAACAAAAAAGGAAAAGAGTTCAACAAAACTTGTAATATTGTATTATTATATTTAAATACTCTCATACATATTAAGAAGAGTAAAGTATATAACATAAAATTTAACCTCCATTATACCAATCATGATTACAATTGAATCAATGAATTTGAAAACCAGTCATCTACACCAAAACTAATTTTACAGGAGACAAAACCCTAAATTATTTAATGTGCATACTATACTAATGGCTAGTGGGTAAATTTAAAATGCGCTGTAAAAGAGAAACGATATTGATGGCCAAATTTTTACTCATCGACTGCACACATTAAACACCTTAACTACATAATATATCTAATGAAATAATTTTTATAACTAATAAGAAAAAAAATGATTTTCTTCAAATTAATTTTTTTGCGTCCGCCATTATTGATTATTTTTTGCACACCACCAATGAATGGTATGCATACTACAGGTTAGGAACCGCTGAAGAAGTTCATTACCTTCTTTAACAAATAAGGCGCTTCAACATTTAACCGGCAACGCCTTTCAATGATGTACACAGCACCATCTTCACTATTATACTCATATGTTGTATCACTGCCAAGGAAGACTGGAATCATTTTGCATGTTGGAAAACGTTTTTCATATGCCTAAAAACGAAATTGCGAAAGAATGAATGTCAAAACAGAGCACAAAAGAAACGGTTCTAGTAAAACCAAGAAATGTGTCATCAAAATTTTTAATTTCTACTCGTTAAATCATTTTTTCAGTTGTTTATAAACTTATATGCATTTTTCTGATATAACCTTTTCTCAATTATTTTTAGGAAACTAGAAATAATTTTCGAAGCATATAATCAAATTAATTAACACTGTTTGATATCAAATTACATGGTTGAAACTTTGTCGGAATAAATTAAACTAAAATAAATTTAAACTTCTTGAAGCTTTTTCTAATTGCTGTTTGCAGTTTTATATTTAATTTTATAAAAGACAAATGCCAAACTTGTGGTTGCAACGTTAAAATTCAAGAAGAACTCAAGTTCTAACTTTGGAACTATAGAACCAAGAAGTTAAATGTTACCCCATAGTATGGCTGCAGCTATATTCCTGTGTGAATAATGTGTTAATTCATAAGTGATTTATTACATATAAATTAATATATAATAAATCACTTAATATTTTAAATTTACAGAGTATCGTTAACCATGCTGATGAAGACAAAAATCAAAGCTAAAACTCAAAATTTATTCAAGACAAAGAAAAAAACAAAATATAAGTAATTCTAAAATCGTTTAATATAACAAATAAATTCATAGATTTGCAGGGGTTAAAGGTCTTCTACTGCAGCGTTTCAAAACTTTTTTTGACTCGTGGACCATTAAAATGTGGAGAAAAGTTGAGTAGACCAGTCAGCTTCTTATTTTGCAAAAAAAAAAAAAAAAAATTAAAAAGTTGATGGAGAAAGAATTTGTATTTTTTTTTTTTTTTTACAAAAAAATTAATAATAATAATAAAAATCTCACTTAGTAGTAGGTAAAATTTCTCATAATCAGTTGCTTACAATAATAATACCAAATAAAGATAAGTCTTTTTGTATTATTCCAATATTAGCAAATAAATCTTTTGAGAAAAATTGCATGAAAGGAATTAAAAAATTAATGGCCAAATTGCCAAAAATTGGGAGTAAGCAAAAAAATTCTGCAAGGAGGAAATAAATATGTAAAGAAAAATACAGAATTTCCTGTATTTTTAAGCATGAAAATTCCAGAAATCCGGTAAAATAGTGGAACACAATTGCCCTTGATCATAGGCTTCTTCAAATACTCCTATGATCAGCTGCAGTTTTCTTCAAATAAATATAAAAAAATCTGGTATGGACCCACACTACTTCCTTTTATATGTAAATTTCTTAGTGGATGCCTTAAGTCTTAAAATAGTGCTTGGAGTGAACAAGATAACAATAGAAACATTTACAACCCTAGTTTCATTTCTTTATTGTTCACTTATGAATTATTCTAAGATCAAAAAGAATTTTTTAAAAAAAAAGAAGTTGTAGGCAGATAAACTGCACTTCCAAAAATTTAACTTTGAAAAACGTAATAATGTTGCAGCGTTTCTTCTGAAAATTACTGTAGTCAATTCTGGCTGCTCTAGAAATAAATCAACAGTATGAAAATATTTCACAACAATAACCAAAAAATGCCCTCTAGTATGTTGAGGCCATCACAAAACTTTCTTCTATATCTATCTTATGAATTATTATTGGATCGAACATATACCCTTAATGCAATCGCTACTGCAAAATTCTAACATTCCCAAAAGCGGGAAGATGTCTATGATTTTAATTACACGAAATTAATTCATTACGTGAAATTTATAGTGTCAATGTTTCAGGAAAGAATGTGTTTCCTTTGCATATATAATCAAATTCTGGGAAAATATCTATTTGAAAAGGGCTAAAGTAAAACAGGCCTTGCTTAAATTAATTAACAAAAACAATTATTTGTTAACAAATGGAAGATGGCAACAGGTAAAAAGTTTAAATCATTGAAATTTTTCCAATGTTTTTCCAACAATGAAATTGCACGAAAGCGATATTTTAATGGGATTTATTTTTCATTGTTGCTTTTATCAAACGGAAAAAATCTCAAAAATCAGACACCCTCCTGGAGCGATTGGCACCAAAATTGAATGGGATGTCATTCCCTTCCCCCCCCCCCCCCCAACCCCCATGTAGGTTCACTGCTATTTCAAATTTCGGTACAAATGCGTTATACGACCTACGACGCCAACGAAGGCGATAAGTATTTCCGGATGGCACCCCGGACAAAACGCAATGTCTGTGACGTCATGGGCAGTCATGGGCATGCGGTGCGCCGTGGATTCTGCAGTGATGCTCTGTGAGTATGGTAACCCTGAGTGAATTCTGAGTGAAGCACAGTTTGAATTGTTTGTTTAGTTTTTTTTTGTCTTATATACATTGTACCGATTATGAGTTCGGGGGGTAGTTGTTGAAAAATATCAGTTGAAACTTAAATGAGTCGTCTTTTACTTTTTCTAGCTCTCGCGCAACTTACGGTCGTACCGGGGGGGCCAAATCGTTTGTTTATTTTTAAATTAATTGAGAACAAAGAGGTATTTCTGGAATTTTTAAGGGAAGTAGGGTTATTGAAAAGTGAAATTATTTGTACTCGATGCAGTTCGTCAATGACAATAAGAAATAGAAAGAATATATCTGATGGCTACGGCTGCACGACCTGTGCCGCGGTAGTTGGAAAGTATAAAAAATCCAAGGTAAGTGCATTGAAAAAACCTTTTCATATTTGTGCTATATTGTATTGCATAATATTGTAGTATACTTTGCATGTTTATCTTCATTTTTTCCTGTTGGTGCTGGGTAGCGTTGTTGAAAAATATCAGTTGAAACTGTTAAATGAGTCGTCTTTTAATTTTTCTAGCTCTCGCCCAACTTACGGTCGTACCGGGGGGCCAAATCGTTTGTTTATTTTTAAATTAATTAAGAACAAAGAGGTATTTCTGGAATTTTTAAGGGAAGTAGGGTTGTTAAAAAGTGAAATTATTTGTACTCGATGCAGTTTGTCAATGACAATAAGAAATAGAAAGAATATATCTGATGGCTACGGCTGCACGACCTGTGCCGCGGTAGTTGGAAAGAATAAAAAATCCAAGGTAAGTGCATTGAAAAAACCTGTTCATATTGTGTTATATTGTATTGCATAATATTGTAGGATACTTTGCATGTTTATCTTCGTTTTTTCCTGTTGGTGCCGAAAGAGCATCGCCAAGATTGATGTGCGATAATTGGCGTCGTACATCGAATGCTTGGCGACGTCTTTTGGCGCCAACAGGAAAAAGTCGCCAAGGCTAGGTCCTATATCGCATTTGTTCCCAAATTTCATTTAATTCACAGCAATATTTCTAGAGATATAGAGTTGCAATGATGTAAAAAGAACGTAAAATTGCACCACTCCTTTTAAAGCTTCTAAAGCCAAAATTTAATCACTTTTTGTACTCTTTAAGGTCTACATACGGATCAACTTTTGTTTGATTTCGTTCATTACTTCTTGAGATATAGCAGTCACAAATGATGAGAAAAACGTTCGATTGCTAAACCTCCTTTAAGGTATTGGCACACAAATTGAATCAGCATCTGTATCCGATACGGTCTACCTTTGGACCAATTTTCGTTTGATTCCTCCAGTTATTTCCTGAGATATAAAAGCGCTGAAAACATGTTATTGCTCCATCGCCCTTTGAAGAATTCGCCAACTGAAGTCAGGTGCACCAGTTCACATGTCAGGCACTATATGTAAAAAAATTTTAGATTTCATGCAGTAGTTTTTGCTCTAGCGCAGCCGCAAAAACTGGTCACATACATAAAGACGCACACACAGACAGACATTTTCCAAAAATGGTAGAAATGGACTCGGCCCACCTCAAAATGTGCAAATCCGTCGAAATTCGAAAATTGTCACGAGTCTAATACTTTCTAGATTTAGAAGAATTGAACATAATTAATTAGTGGAAAATAATTAACATAATCAGTAGAAAAGTTTGACCACAAATAATGATAACAATCGATTCATAAATGAATAATGTACTTACTGCCATCACAAGCTCAAATGGGTACTTGTATATCCTAATTGGTGACTGATATTTCTGCACCATTATGAATGATCAAGTATGCAAGTAGCAAAACTAATATAAAACCTTCAGTTGCTTCCAAAAGAATTATTGCTTAACATAGTAAAAATCAAAAAATTTTGGAAATATTGAGTGTGCAGCATAAAACCAGGCAACTAATACATGAACATTGAAGGCTGGCATTATTTATAGCATTTAAGCTTCAAACAAGCAAACCTGAAAGTAAAGGAAATATTAATTAGTAAGTTACAAACAAGGAAAATTATCAAAATTATTGGGTTAGCACATGAAAAATCGATGCAATTGTAAATACAGCTAGGGCTTAATATGCACAGGAGCAAATCAATTTTAGGGTTTGATTCAAACATGCAATTTCTTTCGAACAAGAAACTAAAGCAAATATCCAACTTATATATTTCATGGAATTTTAACTTGTTTCACAAATACAAATGCGACAAACAGCAAGTCTCTGGGCCCTACTGGGCTGGTCCTAGTCAAATTATAGACCACAATGACGATCAATGGCCCTCTTAAAACCATCTACTCCATCCTTTTAAGAATTACTGCAGTACGTTAGTTCTAATAGCTTACTGTTTTTATTTTTAATGTTTTTTTCATAATATGTTATAGTAATTACTAATATTAAAAATAAATCTTTAACAGTTGTTCCAGCACAATATTTTTACATACTGAAACTGGTATTTAAATACGTAGGGGTCATTCCATGTGAAATCAACACACTGATTCAGACTTGATGTCTCAGATTTTCATGATTTTTGGTATGCAGCATTATATCATAGACATATGAAAAAATACCAAATTTCAGTTACATAGCCCAATTATTTTTGAAGTTATAAATTTTTTAAATTTTGAATTTCTTTGAAAAAACACCATACTTTAACACATTAAAATGCCTATAGGCTCGCAACCAGTGGTGATATTAACCTGGGACTGGTCTCATTTTAAAGCTGTTGAATAGGGCTTTATTATGATATGCTACAACATAGGGGTTAAATTTTTAAAAAAATTTAAATTTTAAAATTAAATTTTAAATTTTAAATTTTTCAAAAAGTGGCAATTTTAAAAATTCCAAAAAATTACCAAAAATTGTTTGTGATGTCTTAATACATATTGCAAAATTCTATGATGGGATCTCAATGGGATCAGGAGATACAGGGCTTCAGAAATACACGTTTTGTGAAAAATACCAGAATTAGTATCAACAGAGGAAATTTTGTACAGTTTATTGAATGAAACAAACAACACATATCAATAAAACAAGCAGTGGCTATTACTTTTAATTTTTTAAATAGAGGAATATCACATAGACACTTACCATTCTCAGCCTTATTTTATGAGTTAATTATTAACAAATTAATTTATGAAGACTTCAATTGTTGGAAGATACCCACACATTTGTTTAGTTCACTGTCTGGTAAACTGTATGTTCGGCCAGTCTGAGTGGTGGGGTTCACTTTGCACATTACATCTGAAAATGGGATCCACAGTGTGTCAGGTGGTGTGGGATATATAAATGAGGATGACGGACCTGAAGGATGGAGGAATGTAACTTGCACTTGACTGCTGTCTTCATCTTTATCCAGAACATAACTCAACCACCAAGTCTCATTATAGATAGATGTTATATACCCACTAATGTCTGAAAATGATGTCTGCTGAACGTCCTTCAAAACAGGAAATATGCTTGAAACATCTGCAGAAGAAAATAACTTTGCATTTACTTTGGTTCCACATCTGAGAGGTATAAAGGCATGAAATTTTTGGGTTCCTGATATAGTTAGAGCTGTATCGTACCGGTTAGCCAGTAGTTCTTCAGTTTTAATGTATTCTTTAATGGTCACAAATACAAAGTCGATGTTAGCTATGTTCTTATGTGACCATTCAAATAATTGCCTTGCATTCGTGATTTGATCCTGATACGGTCTTTGTAGGCTTGCTCTGGCGGCTAGTCTTTTTACTGTGGCCCCGAGCCCATCGCATGGACCTTTGCCATGTGCTGTAGCTGAAAAGTGCCATTCAGCCTCAGCTCCAAAATCTTGCTTGTAATTACACAAGTTAATAAAAATTTTTTTATTTTTGTATTGGGCTGCAGAGCCATCAGAGAAATAAAAGAATTTTTTGACAGGTCTTTGAAATTTGCACTTCAAGTATTCCATCAATTTTTTCTGGAACAGGTAGACAGCTGTAGTGTTGTGGTTGAGGCAGTCTGATATTATTACGAAATTTAAATGCTCAACTTCCTTCTCTTTAAAATATACCACAAAAGGGTGAATGGTTGCCTGAGTATTCGACCAATGATATGATTGTGCCTCGTCTTGTATAATAATAGAATAATTCTCAGAAAAGTCACAAATAACAGCTACTTCACATTCCAGAAGATTTTCCTTTGTGTGTCTCAAAAATGCACTTTGTTCTTTTGCTATAAAGTGATGACGAAGTAAGATAGGAAGTTTATTACAAAATACATCAATAAATTCACTAACCGGTTTTTGGATAATTTCTAAGTTACATCGATCCACAGAGATCCACTGTCTGTATGTGATAGTCTCAATTGCATTGTCTTCATATGCTTTTTCCAAAAGTTCTCTAATCCCTCTGGTACCCGGACATGACACACAAGTTGAAAAGAAGCAGTCAGTTGATGGTGGGGGGCTGCAAACCATCATTTGCAGGCAGTCCTTGTATGTTTTTATTTTTCCATCTGTCATTGAGCTCATTCTTCCATTTTCAAACATAAGCTTCACATTCTGATGAGTAGTGCACACACAGACTGAGTGTGTTCCACTCTGGCCTGCTAGCACACAATTTTTGGGTTTCAGCTCTGCAAATTTAGAAAATCCTACTTTTACAGCTGGGAATTTTTCTTTGAAAACTTCATAGGCTTCTTTTAAATTATTAAGCATCAACCTTTTTGCAACATGTTCTTTAATACCTGTGCTGTGGTCTTTCACTGATATAAAGTCCTTAATCCCCGGCATTGCTCGGCTTATTTCGTCACTTGTATAAAATCCTTTCACAATATCAACGGTATGCTTTGATAAACTTTTTCCTGGTTTCATATCAGGACCAGACAAGGCGCCCTTTTCTTTCAACAATGTCTTGGCTTGTCGAACTAAATAGTTAGGGGCTGAAAATTCCCGCATTACTTTCCTCACACTCCAGCTGTCAGGCATAAGAGTCAGCAGTTGAAGCTTCTTCTTCCTACTAGTGAAGCTGTTGTACAGTTTTTTCACATGTGTAAAGAACTCGTCTTGTGAATCATCATTCTCTTCATCGCTCGATGCATTCACTAGCAGTTTTCTCTTGACAGCCACATTGATTCGGTTGGCCTTTTCAGTAGAGTAAATTTTTGATTGCATCCTCTTTTTGTCTACAGGCGACTCTCCCATCTCTAAAAGAGAGCTGTTAAGGGAACTCAGAGCTTCAGATTCATTTGAAAATGGTATATCTATAGGTGATTCTTCAATTTCAGTATCAGACTGACTTTCTTCAGGTACCTTGCTAGTTCCAGGGGAAGTTTCCCCATCTTTTTCATTTTTCAACTTTGTCAGCTGCTTCCTACAACTATCACAGACCACGGATAACTCGGATGTTCCTGGAATCAAGTCACACATCCATGAAGTAACACGTCTCAGTCTTTTTCTTGCATGGGAGTGATTTGGCTTATTAAAAGGGTTAAAGCAATCCATTTTTACTATCTTGTTAGTGGTATCCATCATGAAAGTGATAAATAGGGAGAAATCAGCAAGGAAACGTGCAGGGGCCAAGAAATAAGTTATCTTCTTGATACAACATCACATGAAACATCAAATGAACTTCCTACAAGCAACTGTGATGCTAAACTAGCTGTAAATGAGTGATCTTGTCTGCTTGACCAATCAGCTTATACTTGTGAAAAGGGGAATCCCCCCACGGAGGGAAATCTCCCTTTTCTTACAGTTAAAGGGAATTTCCCTTACTTGTATTCCAATCAGCTTTCACCTAGTTAAAGGGGTTTCCCCCAAGGGAAATTCCCTTTTTATCTGAGTAAAAGGGGGTTTCCCTCTACATGTAGGCAAATGAGAGGTTTGCAAACATGGTAAAATGAAGTAATCACTGCGTTTTATTAATATAATAGGATCCTGCACATTGCATAGGAAAATTAGTTCAAAAACAATAAAATTTTACTAATATGGTATATTATTGACAAAACATGTGTATCTCTGAAGCCCTGTATCTCCTGATCCCATTGAGATCCCATCATAGAATTTTGCAATATGTATCAAGACATCACAAACAATTTTTGGTAATTTTTTGGAATTTTTAAAATTGCCACTTTTTGAAAAATTTAAAATTTAAAATTTAATTTTAAAATTTAAATTTTTTTAAAAATTTAACCCCTATGTTGTAGCATATCATAATAAAGCCCTATTCAACAGCTTTAAAATGAGACCAGTCCCAGGTTAATATCACCACTGGTTGCGAGCCTATAGGCATTTTAATGTGGTTAAGTATCGTGTTTTTTCAAAGAAATTTAAAATTTAAAAAATTTATAACTTAAAAAATAATTGTGCTATGTAACTGAAATTTGGTATTTTTTCATATGTCTATGATATAATGCTGCATACCAAAAATCATGAAAATCTGAGACATCAATTCTGAAACTCTTCCAAAATTGTGTTGATTTGACATGGAATGACCCGTAGACATTATTGAAGGACAACGAGTTCAGATCAATGCAGTTTCAACTTATTAATACTACATTTATTAAATATAAGGAGAAGGACTTAATTTTTAAAAATATTACCATATAATGCAAGAAACTGATAAATAAACACAAAAACTCTAATAAACCACATAAAAGAAGAATTTAAAAGTTTTTCAACTTATGAATCCTCCGTTATTTTTGCTTAATTTTAATGCGGCCTCCAGTGGTAGAAAGGTTCCTCACCTCTGTACCAGAGTCTTGTCTTGACTTGGAGAAATTATATTCATACCCGATACTAATTTATGTTTGATGAACAAAATATATCATATATAATGTAGAAGATATAATGTATTAATTTTACATCGGAGTTGTAAATTTGAGTCAGAATTAACAATTTAAGAAATTACAATTGAAATCTACGTCTTTTAAATCACTTCGAATTTGCATCCATTTTTTTTTTTTTTTTTTTTTAATATCAATGGGAGCAATGAAGATGCAAGCGTCAAGAAAAAAAATTCCAAAATAAATACTTTCAGAAGTTACATGGAATGAAAACAGAAAAAAAAAGTAAATAAAATAACCAGTCTACATTGAGCAAAAGTTAACATACGGAAAGCGGTGCCTCAATTTCATTTGAATGAGAATCTAAACACATTATTCTTTTACTTTTCAATTTATGATTTTTCTCACATACTTTTTCATCGATTTTGTTCCCCTGCGTTACACAAAACCAAACATTTATAAAACAAATATAAAAATTTTACTAACCTTTCCTGCTACGATTAAAAAGAAACTGCCACTAGCTGTTTAACGTTAGACAGTTGCCAGATCACAACAAAGATTGTAAATAAAAGGCCTTCATCTATGTGGGGGGGAGAGGGGTAACTACCCCCTAAAAAAATATTTTTGAAAAAAAAAATTGAACCGACTTCGGAATTTCACTCGACAAGTGCTCTAAAAAGTAAAAAATAATTTTATTCTTTGAACAACATCGAGGCTACATTTAAAGGTTTTGAAGTCGGTGCAAAAACACTAAATATAATCATACGAAACTATAAGTCAACAATAAATATAAATTTCAATGAATTCATTTTCTTTAATCTATTCGCATACACTACATTGACAACCACATATTTATGTAATGGTACAAATATTCAGCTCTTAATTTTCAATGGTTTCTCGGAAAAATGTTTTCAAAATGTAGTTAAACATCATTTTATTTTGCGTGATTACAATGCTCCAACGTTAGAGGAACTTGGTCGCCAAATGGCGGTTTTGCCCGGAATCAACCTTGGCGACAAAAAGAATGACGTCTTCAAGAATGCGCAGCAAGACGCATTCGCGGAACTGGCGGCTAAACCTAGGGCATCCACTTTTACTCATCTCGCATTTCATTGGTTTACGTCGATACGTCACACGAGCGCGCGAACAGACCCTGCCTGATGTTTATTTTCAACGATGTCGATTGACTGTGTGTACTTATAGTTACTTGTTTAATTTTCCTCTCATTAGGAATTGGTTTCCTAAACGTATATTTCAAACTCTAGGTAAGTTAAAGCATCAAATATAACCTGCATTTTACTGATTCTTTGTACTCATCTTTTTTTATTTTTTGAGTAATAAGATTGAACTTTTGTTTATGTTCACTCAACATTGTGTTGCTATTATAGGGAATGATTCGATATCGAAGACACCTAAAAAAGTCGCCAAATTTTGGCGATAAATATCACCGCATGGCAACCATGCGCCTCGCGCGTTCCCGTGCGCCACGCCCCCCTCCTCGGTAGAAATTGTAGCAACCCTACTCCGCTGGTCAGCTGATCCCCAGACCTAGTGATTTCCTCCCCCCCTCCCACTCACTCACTCATTAGCCTTCGCACCTGCTGCAAGCACCTGTTTTTTGTCGCTCCCGTGCAATTTTCATCAAGGATTACCGTAAGTACGATGAATTGTTTATTGTTTAATTAAATTAGTTTTTTATTATGCGCTATTGTTTTGCTTTCCCTTGATTAATGTTTTTCAAATATTTTATTTAATTTTTTTCGTTTTCGTTAATAAGCGGTTTTTAAGACTGTTATTGCGCCATGCCATGCCTATTAAATAATTATAAATAATTACTAATGATTAAATAACTACTTTTTATTAATTGGCCATGTTTTTTTACACAGAATTAATTCTTTTTATTCAATTTTTTTAATTTTTGGCTCCAGATGAAATAGGATTTTGCTTGAACCATGTGGAACAAAATCCCATGCCATGCCTTTTTAATAATTATTAATGATTAAATAACTATTTTTTATTAATTGATCATGTTTTTTTGCACAGAATTAATTCTTTTTATTCATTTTTTTTAATTTTTGGCTTCAGATGAAATAGGATTTTGCTTGAACCAGGTGGAACAAAATCCCATGCCATGCCTTTTTAATAATTATTAATGATTAAATAACTATTTTTTATTAATTGATCATGTTCTTTTGCAAAGAATTAATCCTTTTCATGCATTTTCTTTAATTTTTGGCTCCAGATGAAATAAGATTTTCTTTGACCCACATGGTTATAGGCTTAAAGGTTTTAATAAGGATAGCTGTTTATTCTTTTTCTATCTCTTTTGGTTGAAATATTTTCTTATTTTGTTAATTATCGTGCTCTTTTTTTCCCATAACTAATTGATTTTGGCCCTAGATGGCTTGTTCTAAACCTGTTCTGTGGTTCTGTGGTAACCCTTTTACTGTGGTTTCTTTTGTGAAATTGATTTCGACTCATATTTTTAGATTCTATTTAATCTGATGTTCCCCCTGTTCTGTGGAGAAAACCACGTAAAAAACGGTGGCGAGAACCACCTAGAAAAAGTATGGTTCACATGCTAGGGTGGGTCCCCGTCCCGTGAACTGGATACGGTTAGCTTGAAATACTCTGAAATTGCTAACTAAACCGAACCCCTAGCTTTAATTTTGTTTTTTCGAATTCATACTTTACATATCATTCTAGCTTTGCTTGATTTTGTTTCCCCTGTTTGTCCCCTTGATTGGAATATTAGCTGAAGCTTCCTGAAAGCTGTGAGTACAGATTTTTAAGTTTTCCAGTTTTAATTATGATGTACCAAGTTTGCCAAATTTTTTGGGTGCTAAACTGCATGGGTTGTTTTTCTGACTTCTATGTAATCAGAGAAAAAAGTATGAGTTTTTACTTACTCTTCCATGATTATTTTGTCCCTTTTGACTTAAATCAGATTAAAAAGGAGGATTAATTGATGAACACTGAAAAAAAAAAGGAATAATTCTGTAAAATTGTTAACTTTTTGTTGACTATCAGATTAAAAATTTCTCTTAATTAATGAATACTAAAAAAAAACAGGAATTAATTTTGTAAAATTGTAAATAACTTTTTGTTGATTTTGTATTTCTGAATCAGTTTTTGTATTTCTAAAGCTAACAGTTGTCACATTTTAAAAATAGATTGAAATTCGTATGTTTCTAGCTATAATACTTACTTAAGCCTAATTTCTGTGAAAAAAAGACAATTTTAGGATTTTTTATTGCTATTTCCCCCAAAAACGGTCTTTTTGATGTATTTTTAAACAAACAAATGTCAAATGCAACATTTTTCAACATTTAACAGAAGAGTAAGAAAAAAAACATACGTTTTTCGCTTTGTTTACATCAGGAGTCTGAAAAAAACAACCCCAAGGGTTTGGCGCCAAAAAATTTGGCGAACTATAAATTTCATAAACAATTTCACAGCAGCAGTATACTTTGTAACCTTGTTGTGTTAATCTTATAGCTCAGTAATAAAGTTTATTATTGTGTAATAAGGTAAGTTGTGTCGAATAATGTGTAATTAGAAATTTCATGCCATATATTTTCGCCAATAATGAGATTAATGATTCCTCACGTTGCTCGTGACTATGTTTTCAAGTACAAAATAAAAGGCATATCGAGTTCTTCATTTCATTCTTTAGAGATATTGCAATATTGTACTGAATAATTATTTTTGAATATTGTGTTAGTAAGAATGCCTCATATATGCGTTACTGTGAAAGTACAAATTCTGGTAACTGTTGACAGTGGTAAATATCAATATTCATGCACCGAAGACATTGGCAAAAGACTAAATATTTTTAGTGAATTACTGGTGATGTTCTCTTATTATGTATCGTCACACTAAAATTTACACCATGTATATTTGTAAACTACACCTAAAACAAAACCTTATGTACCAAACAAACATATGCATCCAGGGGCGCCCCGAACTAAACTTTTTGGGATGGGGAAAATTATCAATTTGCCGAATGAAGTTCCAATTTTACCGAATGATAAAATACAAGCATGCACAGTGCACACATGCTGTACATGCATAACATTTAGTGAGAAAAAACATTACACATCTTTTAAAAAACAATTCTAAACACTAAAAAGAACAAATGATCTCAATGTTGCAATTTATTGTCTTCAAATTCCCGAATCGTCATGAAAATGTGCCGAATACGGAAATTATTGGGAGGTCACAGTGACTCGCCGTGACCTCCCATCGGGGCACTCCTGTATGCATCTGAGTATTGTATTGTGAATGTATGATATAAAGTCACCATGCATGCTACAATGGGCCATTTATATGAATCACGTTTGATCTAAACAGTTTTAACGCAATAGAGGGGTTAATTCAGTAATGCTGGACATTGTTCTGTTTTGTTACGACTTGATTCATTTAAGCGGTTGATTTAGTTAACTGCAGACTGAATTAACAGGTGTCCAATGTATTTATGTTAAAAATTTCCCCCAGAGTGAGATGCAAAAAATGAATTGAGTGGGTCGAGGTTATCTTAAGAGAGACAAAGTGCAGCACCCTTCGAAAATTGTCTGGGAGAAGTGCTATAAACGCAATCACGAAACATCTTTAATCACTCATAATTATGCATATGTCATTCTTTTTGTTTATATGCTCAATATTTCTTTATGTGATTAACAATTAATTTATTTTGTATTACTATTAGTATTTTTTTGTGTATTATTTTACTCTTACTATTTTAGGAAAGAAATAATTTAAAAAGAGCTTCAGAAAACCAGAGCAGACTAATTCCCGATGACTGGCATATTCGACTGACCGGAGTTTTTCCTGGCTTTCGTTTATGTTAAGTTTTCAGGATAAGCTTTTCTAAGTGGATCAAGAGTTGAGCAACCCTTCAACCATTTAGAATAGAAACTTGGAAGACTTGATGACCATGACAGCCTTGATGTGTCCCACTGACCATTAGAGAACATGGAGGATCTTCAATAGACTGGCATCAAGTCCACGGCCTCTCTGTCACGAATCGATGCCTTTTAGGTCAGGCCACCATGGCTTGCTTGCTCTTACAGAGAGGGAGTAGAACTCCTTCCTTGAAACCGCCACAGTCAGAAAGGTGAGCTTATGGATTTAAAAACATTTTCTCCCTTCGTTACCATTTAGAGGAAAAAAATTTCTGTTCCAGGGTCTTTGTACCTACATGTCGTTTAATTAGTTGTATTAGGCCCTGAAGACATTTCTGTTTTTTCTACAGATCAGGAGTCTCGTAACTCTTGAGCCAGTACCCCAGCCAAGCTCAATTAACCTCAAAATTAGGGTTAGCTGAGCTTCATTTCAGGGACCCCTACATTTTGCTTTGGGAAAATATTCAAGAAACTCACACATTGAAACGAAACTCGCTTATACAGGGTGTCCACTCCAATCGTGGACCAATAGCTAATTTCTAAACCGTTAGAGATAAGCATATAGTTTATTTGGGAAAAAATCTCCAAATTATGAAACAAATTTTGGGTCTATTCAATGTTTTTCAAAAAATCAAATTTTGAAAGAGTTACGAAATTTAAATTTTTATACAGCCCCCCAGTCCTATCAATCATATTTAGTAAAACATTCTTGACACTGTAACGTTTAAAACTAAAAAAAAATCACTCTTCTACCACGAAAATTGACCGAGTTATGACGTTTTGAAAAATCAAGATTTTGCATTGCTTCATGACGTCATCGAGAGATCGCTTAAGGGACCGTATGCGAAATCCTTCAAAATCTTGATTTTTCAAAACGTCATAACTCGGTCAATTTTTGTGGTAGAAGAGTGATTTTTTTTTAGTTTTAAACGTTACAGTGTCAAGAATGTTTTACTAAGTATGATTGATAGGACTGGGGGGCTGTATAAAAATTTAAATTTCGTAACTCTTTCAAAATTTGATTTTTTTGAAAAACATTGAATAGACCCAAAATTCGTTTCTTAATTTAGAGATTTTTTCCCAAATAAACTATATGCTTATCTCTAACGGTTTAGAAATTAGCTATTGGTCCACGATTGGAGTGGACACCCTGTATATATTACATGTTTATTTCTGAAAATGGCCAAATAGAATTCAGATTAAAATTAATTCCTTTCTTCCCAACACATGGAAACTTTGTACATGAAGTATCATTGTTGGTGTGTCACAGCGAATAATGGTTGTTATAGTTATTGAAATATAGATTTATTGCTTCATCAAATCAATGAGATATGATCAATAAAAGTACGTTGCATCACAGTTGGGCCAAATCCCACACTTGAAAGCAACATATGACCACATTTTATGAATGTGTTAGAACTCAATGCAATATACTAGCAGCCCATTTTGTATCCAGAGACTGCAGTTTCATTCTAGTTTAGGAGCTTCAATTTAGGAGCTGAGATGAACCATAGCTGCAGTCTCTCGCTGGGGTCCTGTATTTAGTTTAGCAACCTGTTTGATGGCACTTTCAGCTTCAACGAAATTACATCTACCCTTCACCTTCATTAATGTCTGTTCCAGAATGATGAGTCCAAATTAGGTTGAAACTGCAGTTTCTGGATGGCATAACCGGGCTTTCGGTATATAACAAAATTGTCTAAATTGAATTGGAAAATCACAGTTTTTATATCTTCTCTTTGTACAAGTTCAGAAAGTCATTGTTTTAGTTTCTTGATATTATGTATAATATATGTTATTAAAATAAGACACATCATTTGAAAAATTTGCTTGTCGTTTTTGCATTGCAGTGGCCAAAGGAAAATATTTCATATCAGTAAATCAAAATATAATCACATCATGGTTTTTAGATCTTTGTTAGTTGGAAGTTACAGAAATTTTTTTTCCCAAATCATAAATAAAATATTTTTCTAATTTTTGAAAGTTTTCATTTGGCATTTACTCAAAATTACCACAGTCAGTTTTTTAATAATTATGAAAAATTCACTGCTTATATTGCACATGTGCCAATATTATATTTCAAAAGTTATTTATTTAGACATTTACATTTGTATATTTTATTTTACAAAAAACTTAAGAATTTTTTCCAACACAAAGTATTTGATTTTTTTTTTTTTTTTGAACTATCTGTGCTTGCACAAATCAAGCACGCCCATAATTTAAGGGGGTCATTCCCCCTCCCCAAAATCTGAAAAATTAATGAACATTGAGCATACACTTTTGCTCCCCCCCCCCCCTTTGGAGAATTTTGAAATGACAACCCCTGAAATCAAGCACAATTTTTAAGTATTTGTTAATATTTTTTAAGTACTCTTTCATATTTTTGATCAGTACTTTACTTGTAAATACTGAGCAGAAATTGTCTCCATTTGCAAATGAATGAAAAAATGTAGTTTTTAAAAATGTTGGTTTTTACAATTTATGTATTTTTTTTATTTTTATTCATTAATATTTTTTAATTTATTTTTTTTAAATTTACTATCATTTTTATGTTGTTATTTTTTTTTCAACATATTTTTTTGCTTGTTTTGTCGTTTTATTTATTTCATTTATCTATTTTTATTTTTTTGTTTTTCATTTATTTATTTACTAGCAAAAATACCCGGCGTTGCCTGGGTCAATAATAATATTGAGAAACAATTTATATACTCACCTTTGTTTTTTTTTTTCCTGAACTGAAAGAACTCAGAACACACCGCTTGGCGATTTTTAAAATGTCGCCAAATTTTTGCGTAACTGTTTTGGGATACCTAGAATAATTTTGCTCCCCTACTTACTTTATGAAAATACATTAAGTATTATTATGTCACTAATTTTTGTCACAGAGAAATAGTTGTCAAATTCTGAGATACTATTGCTGACCACAAAATGACGTTAAAAGTTTTTGTCCTAAATGATTTCGAAATTAATAGGGAACATTTAGCAGTTATTTATGCAAAAATGCAAATTAGTGGTAATTTTAGTCTTGTTTAAGGGTTTTATTAATTTAGTATGTGGATTACTTTACTTTTTGACATAATTTTAAAAAGGTTTTTAATGGATACATTCGGAATCGGAAAACAAAAGAAAAAAAACTGAACTTTTCAAATGTGGGAGTATTATATCGATGATGGATATTTTGCTGCAGTTGATAAATATCAGACAATAATCGGTTTATTTTGGCTACGTCGTGTAAAAAGTAAAGTATTATTACGTAGTCTTCGGCACAAAAATAGGCGTCAGTTGAAAAAATCGCCGAGAATCTCAGTTATTAAAATCTTGCAGCAAATTTGGCAAAATTCCTGTTCAATCAGATACTAAGGAACTGCCCTATTATAAGTACCAGAGAAAGTGACCAATCAAAGCAAAGAAATTTAAGAAATACCGTTAAGTTGTATTTAAAGCTCCATCAAATTCGAAAATAATGAACCTAATCAATTTATTAGTTGCCAATCTCTTCTAGCGGTTACGTTACCGATACTCTAAAACACATATTTACAAAATTCGAGAAAATAATTGACGCCGTGAACAATCTACTAATGTTTTAAAATACAAATCATAGAGTAAAAGCTCGTTCAAGAGCTGGCGCGTTCGTTTCCAATGTCTATGTAAAAACCATGAAGCTGAAAAAAAATTACTTTTTGATTTGACTTGAGAAAAGCCTTGAACATTTAATGCAAAAAGCGGAAATGATATACGCAATTCTAGCTATCGACAGGGAGTTGAGGGCTGCGTTCAGAGTATTCGCCCGGGCCGCCCGGGCGTTTAAGCCGTGACGTCATAAATAGCTTCCCGGGCCGAGCCCGGGAAGTTGTGGTCTGGACAGCACTTGTGCCTTTCGGGAAGAAACAAAATGGCGGACACAACAGCAGAAAGTTACGCGGCGGTCAATGCAGGAACAATCCTGCATTCGCTCCTATATTTCGGCCCAAAATGATACCATTCTTAACCTTGACGGCAATTATTGTTCATCTACCGTCATGGTTGAGCGTGGGATCGAAATGACTTATCGAATTTAATGAGAAATATGTTATTT
>JAXGGA010017555.1:0-24063 GCA_038373865.1 Uloborus plumipes | reverse complement strand
CATACTTCTAACTTAATGTAAGAAATAGAAATGCCATAAAAGTTACTTATTCAACGCGTTAACCAAGCGCTTACACGGTTTTAACAGACACAAATAATTCACTTTAAATAGTTTTAATAATTAGTTCTGTACCGCAGAACCAGACTAACGTAAATCCATTTTCGTCATTTTTCAGTAGAGGGCGAAAACGATTGTCGGATACATGCAAAGGATGGGACTCGCGCTCTTTTCACGCTGCTAAATAATTGTGAAGAAATGTGTTTTATAGAATACTGTTGAAATGGATCGATGTGGAATAAGATTCCACGTACAATGAAGCAAAAGAGTGAAAATCGCCATTTTTGGACTTACGTCGTTCTGGTTCTGAGATACAGAGTTTTCCTTTAATTTTGGAGAGATAAACAAATTTTAAGCAGTTTTTCTTCATTGTTATGTCAATAGACCGCAATAACAGCATTAAAATATAAGTGGGGCATTTAAAAATAGAGAAATTGTGGATAAAAATTACCTTGCATTACTGTTAAGTGTTTAAAATGCTTTTCATTTCAAAAATAACTAGCTGTCGTGGCCGTCACGAAACTTCTTCTATATCTATCTTATGGATTCCGGTTACAAAATAAAATACGTACTCGCCCGAATAATTGGAGACAGTTCCAATTTCCCAATTATCGTAGAAACCCTGCAAATGCAGAATCAATGAGCGAAATTGGAAATCATTGCAAAAGCCTTGTTTAGATTAATTGCAAACATTTTATTTGTTAGTAAAAATAAATTGGCAACAGTTAAAAATTTCAAATCATTGAAAGTTTTCAGCTGTTTTGATAATTAAATAGCGTGAAAGCGAGTTTTTAATGAATTAATTTTTCGTATTGTTGACTAAGCGCAAAAATCACCCCACCCTCCCCCTGGGGCGATTGGCGGCCAAAATTTAATCAATGCTTGCTTCCATATTGGGTTAGTGTTATTCCAAATTTCATTCAAATCTCAGCAATACTTCTCGAGAGACAGTAGGTGCAATGACAAAATAAGCACTTTTGATTACTCCACTCCCCTTTGAGATATTGACATACAAATTAAATCAGCACTTGTACTCAATAGGGTCTACCTATGGACCAATTTTCGTTTGATTCCGCCTGTTACTTCCTAAGATATAGCAATCATACCCCGCGCAGAACACGTACGATTGCTCCACCCCCTTCGAGATATTGACACACAAATTGAATCAGCACCTGTACTCTATAGGGTCTACCTATGGACCAATTTTCGTTTGATTCCGCCGGTTACTTTCCGAGATATAGCAATCACCCCCACGCAGAACCCGTGCGATTGCTCCACCACCCTTGGAGGAATTCGCTAAAAACAGTCAGGTGCACCAGTTCACATGGTGGTACCATATGTGCAAAAATTTTTGTTCGATTTCATGCAGTAGTTTTTTCTCTAGCGCGGCCAGAAAAACTGGTCACACACATACAGACTCACACACAGACAGACATTTTCCAAAAAATGGTCGAAATGGACTCGGCGCATCTCAAAACGTGCAAATCTGTCAAAATTCGACATTCGAAAATTTTCACGAAACCAATATTTTCTTCTATATATTAGATATAAAAGAAAGTAAAAATAATAAATAAAAATCTTTCTTCGTCGCTTAAGTAGTAAACTATCTTGAACAGTTAGTATCAGAGGCATAGCGAGGGGAGAAGTAGTTTGGGGTTATCCCCTTAGAAACCATGCCACAGATTGAGATTCCTACCATGGTGAGCTGTATGCACATATGGATTGCAATGACTACTCATCCCCTCCCACTAACTTCAGAAAGTAAATTATGTTTGCAAAAGTAGCGAATACAGTTGCTTTTCAATTTTATACAATAAAAGTCGCTGTTGCAAGTGAAACTTTAGTACTCCATGGTTCCTGAAATTTCCAGAGTTAAAAGGCTTTTGCTCGTCCTAATCCTTGATGTGTGACCTTGATAATGTTTGCTTCTTTTGGGGAATTAGGGAAAGATATTTGACGCTGAATAGTTTTTTACTGAACTCCACAAAAAGTAAACATTATCAAGGTCATGGCTCATCTTACCAGAGGACCACTATAGTTTGCCGTATGTTTCGCTTCGAAGTGTATCGCTTTTGCTTCGGCGCTATATTGGAACAGTTTAATTCAATCAGCCTTCAAGTTCATTCTCGCAAGCCCTTTTGAATACACGAACTTGAAGCAGAATCTTCTGTAGATTTTTATTCATATAAGCGGCGGCTACTGAAATCGCAAGTTCACATATATTCAGGCCCATCATTTATGGGGGTCAGGGAGGTCAATTGTCCACCCTCCTGGCTTTGAGAAATCAATGAATTTACGTATAATCGGGCATGGCTTTAGTTGTTTTCCGATGAAATTGCATTATGTTTGCCCTCTTTGACCCCCTCCCCCTCTGAGAACGCTTGAAATGACGGGCCTGCATGTGTTGTCTTTTTACCTGCCATTGAAATTAACCTATTAATGCCTAGCGTCCCTTTTTAGGGATGGTCCAAAACAGGGTCTGAATTTCCCAAAAATGAACATTTCAACCAAATAATAGTGTTCAATTAGTACCTAGGTATTATTTCAATTCGTTATTAACAGATTGCAGCACAAAACCATTGTAAAGTGTGTTCTGTAGCAGTTTTAATATGATCTTCATCAAAAATTACATTTCAAGAAAAAAAACTAAGTTTTCAAAGTGATTCCCACCTTCCCAATTTATGTTAATTGCTGATTTTATTTCTTCTTATAAAATGTCTTTTTTAATATTATATCGTAGGCAGAAAATAATTTTAGTAAAAACAAGAAGTTCTGTCAAGAACTGAACGAGCCTACTTTCCCGTACATCGACATCGGCATTCTAGCATCTGATCAATATTCTATTAATTATCTGAAACTGAAAATTATATCAAACATACCTTTATAGCACTTAAAGCTGATTTCTAAAAGCAAAATATACCCCTCTCGCCATATGAAATAGACACGTAAAAAGTAAATAAGCGAGTAAATAAAGTTTTGTCGCACCATTTAAAGAATGTAACTGTCATAGTTCTTCCGTAGAAAAATTCCACAATCGTTTTCAAAAGAAAAAAAAATAAAAGAACAAAGATCATTCAAAACACATTTTATCAAAGAAAGAAAAAAAAATCGTTCGTTAATAAAATGTCTCGAATTTCACTTTTAATCCGTTGCCAGTTGTTAAATATAAATAAAGAATAAAATGCTCTCGTGAATGAAAAATTTTTGTTAACGAAAAAAAAATCGTCTGCCAAAAAAAAACAATAATAATAATAACAAATTAAACAAAACAAATAAATAAATAAACAAAAAATCGTCTGCCCAGTCAGTCATTTTTTTCTGAGCCTGCATTTCCGCCGTGTTGGCGGCGTGAGAGTCGGAATCAGAGTCCTCACAGAAGATTATTCAGAAAAGTACTTTACATACATTTTTTTTTTTATCAAAACCGTTTTCTAACAAAGTTAGTGTGAAGGAAATCCGCCTTTAAGGCAGGGATTCAAGTGAAACAGGCTATCGCAAACTGCAATCGCTACTGGAAATGAATTACATTAGAACGTTTCTTGATACTGGAAATGAATTACATTAGAACGTTCATCGTGACGTTTGCCTATGAAAAACGAGCTAGATAAAACGTCACAGCCTACTTGGCGAATAAGAGGAGATGGCCGACTGCTTGTGAGCTCTTATTGGCTCCGCTCGTAGTGACGTCAGTGCCAAGTTAAGCTGATGATAATGTAATACATTTCCAGTAGCGATTGCATTCGAAGCGATCGCAGTGCTGTTTCACTTGAATCCCTGCAGGCAGGGATTCAAGTGAAATAGCACTGCGATCGCTTCGAATTCCAATCGCTACTGGAAATGAATTACATTATCATCAACTTAACTTGGCATGACGTCACTACGGGTGGAGCCAATAAGAGCTCACAAGCACTCAGCGATCTCCTCTTATTCGCCAAGTAGACTGTGACGTTTTATCTAGCTCGTTTTTCATAGGCAAACGCCACGCTGACGTCACGATGTTTTTATCAAGAAATGTTCTAATGTAATTCATTTCCAGTTAGGATTGTAATTTGCGATGGCCTGTTTCACTTGAATCCCTGCCTAAGTTCAGAATCAACATTCAATTTAAATTTCCCTGTTGGCGCTCATGTTAAAATTTTTTCTGAACGGTTCATCATTGAATGAAAAATGGTTCAAATTAAAAAGTGAAATATAGGAATGAGTCTCTCCGAGATCTTTCGAACAAAGAAAAGTTTATTCAATTCGGGCGGTTCACTTAAAAGTTATTGGGTGGGGAAAGGTTGTTTGAACGGTTCAATGTTGAACGAAAAAATGTTCAAACTGAAAATTTAAATGCGGTAATGAAGTTTCCTTGCCGAGATCTTTCGAACAAAAAAGTTTGTTTAAATCGGACTGTTTACTAAAAAGTTAGTATCGCGGGACAGGTTGTTTGAACGGTTCAAAGTTGAACCAAAAATTGTTCAAATCGAAAAATCAAATATGAGAATGAGCTGTACTCTCACTGGTTCACTTAAAAGTTATTGGGTGGGGAAAGGTTGTTTGAACGGTTCAATGTTGAACGAAAAAATGTTCAAATTGAAAATTTAAATGCGGTAATGAAGTATCCTTGCCGAGATCTTTCGAACAAAAAAAAAGTTTTTTTAAATCGGACTGTTCACTCAAAAGTTATTAGGGGTGACAGATTGCTTGAGCGGTTCAATGTTGAACGAAAAAGTGTTCAAATCGGAAATGTAAATACGGGAATGAAGTATCCTTGAAAAGTTCTTTCCAACAAAAAAAAGTTTATTTAAATCGGACTGTTCATTAAAAAGTTAGTATCGCGGGACCGGTTGTTTGAACGGCTCAAAGTTGAACCAAAAATTGTTCAAATCAAAAAATCAAATCTAGGAATGAGCTATACTCGCCGAGGTCTTTCCAACAAAAAAAAGTTTGTTCAAATCGGAATGTTCATTCAAAAGTTATTAGGGGGGGGGGGACAGACAGACAGACCGACAGACCGACAGACGCAAATTCCCCATCTCAATACCCTACTTCCAAATTTTTAATTTTTCGATATTCATTTTACCTTTTTATTTTTTAACTTGGCGATATTTTTTGGACTTGGCGATATTTTTTTAACTTGGCGATATTTTTTGGACTTGGCGATATTTTTTAGATGCATTAAGCTACTTTTCATACTCTTTTCGTCTCTCTTTTATTTTTAACGGGAAAGTTGGCTAAAAATGGGACTAAACTGGTTTTTCAATGAAACAAATGAAATGAGCAACAAACTGTGAATGAATCAAGGATATGAATCGTTGTTGTTATTATTATTATATTCTGTTTCGATCATTCATTATTCATTTTGCATGAATTATTATTCATTTGTTCATTTTATCAATGTATTTATTGATTATGAATTATTTTGCGTGTACCAAAAAGTTGTGAAGTTAGGTAAGTAAACCAATGATGACTACTCGGTTAAGTAGCTTATGATTTGGAAACAAAAATCAAAAGTACATGCTACCGAAAATTTTTACAATTCTCGACTTCGTTTAATTAACTAAGCGCTTGTTTTCTTTCTTTCCCTGATTTTGTGATATGCATTCGTTCTAAAAGGCGGTAGCATTATCCGTTGAAAACTCCAACTAAAGTACTCATTTTTAGTTTTTATGACATTAAGTGCTCTTTATGCCTTTGAAACAAGCACTTTAGATCTTTCTCAAAACTCGATTATTTTTCATCCTCCTAAAATTTACATACCATCAAAGAATTTTGATGCGGAATTTAAGAAAGAACAGATGTGGATCTTAAAATGAGAAAAAATGTTACATCTCTAATGTTCCTCTACTTTTTGCTAAAATTATTTTTCTGTAGTGAAGGCAGTGAAAGGTTTCTAAAAAAAATAGTTTTTCTACTGTTAAAAAATGGAAAGGTACGTCAAAAAAAGTTTAATTCCTCTAAAACTTTAGGAACCATTTTATTCAGCACACATACTTTAAAGGGAAATTTATTTTTATTTTTGGAAATAAACGTGTTTAAAAAATGTATTAAAATTTATTGTTAATTAAGGCTCCGATATGATTTGAAGATTATCGAATGCTTCAAAATTAATCTTTTAAAGATAGTTTTAATTCGTTGTTCGTTATTTCCTTTTATGTGTTGAATAAAACTCTAGGAAAAAAAAGAAATTGTGTAAAAAAAATCTAGTAACATGATTGCTCAGGGCAGAACTAAAAAATATAAAATAATTTTGGTTCAATTTATAACTCAAAAGAATGCAATAAAATGTGTAATATTTCAAAGGAAAGCTAGCTTAATTTTTAATGCTTTCTTTACGGTAATATTTTGCACGATATTTTAGCAAAATAATGTAAAATCCTAGATTGAAAGAAAAAAAATTGATGACAAAATGTAGGCATTTATATTTCAAAACTAGCGGACCCGCACGGCTTTGCCCGTGGTATAAAACTAAAACGTCATTTGGCAATAAATTGATATCGCAGAAAGAATACTCAATTTTAGTTATAATTCAACTATAATTTTTTAAAAATGTGATATAAAAATAAGACAAAAGAGAAAATAAGAACAATTTTGTTATTTACAGAAACCAACAGAAATCTTACCAAAGTTCAAAAGAAGAGGGCAGTTTCCTTTCCTAGCTTTAAAAACAAAATAATACATTTTCCGAAATAAAACATTGTAGAAAGAACGTTACAATACCGCAATTTATACGATATTTTCATAATTTACCGAGTTTTAATTCCTCACAAACTGAAAAAAAAGGAAAGCAGACGATTTTTTTCACAACAGGTTAAAATAAATTCTGGCTTTGAAGAGATGGCACTTGACTTCTCCTTTTTTCAGAATTGTCTATTTTCATGAAGGGGTGATACACAGATGAAAATTGAAGAATAAAATTCGCAATTCGTATTAGTTCTAGAGCTATTTACAGTCCTTAATTGGGAAATCTTCGATGCATCAGATACTACTTTTTCTATTTTGTGGTGCTGGAAGTGGTGAAAATAGTGCTGA
Source organism: Uloborus plumipes (assembly GCA_038373865.1). NCBI lineage: Eukaryota > Metazoa > Arthropoda > Arachnida > Araneae > Uloboridae > Uloborus > Uloborus plumipes. The sequence goes on along the minus strand of JAXGGA010017555.1, from coordinate 16,992 downwards.
TCTCAAACTTGCCTTAAAAATGTATGCCTGATCAGGAAGATGTTTTATTTTAAGCTGACTTTATACTCAATAATGTTAAACAAGTTGATGTTTTTCCCCAGCACTCAACTTAACGTTCTCTTCGTTTTGCAGGAGCTGGTGTCGGACGATCCAGACCAAAGGAACTGGAAAGGCATCGGCATCGCCCTTCTCGTCATCGCCACTGTTTGCTCACTCATCATCACAGCCATTGTCCTTCTGACGCCAGGTACAGTGAAGCTCATTTTTGTCCGCCATTCCTAGTCGCGACTAAACACAAGACATTTTCTCACACATAATTGTTTCATTATTATTAGAGTGACAGTATGTCCTGGCGTTTCGGGGACTGTCCCTTAATCTGGATTTTATAAATAATTTTTATCCAAAATGTTTTCAGGGAGGGAAGGTCAGCTGTGGTAATAAGGTGTCTCTAAGTGGATAAATACCTCTGGGGGCCCTGATCCAGGGGTTGTTCAGCTCCTGGTCTGGATTAAAAGAATAGAGAGCTCTTCCGGGCATCATCCATCCAATCATGTGTTGGTAGGTCCGGGGGAACCTGGAGTGAAAAGTGAAAAGGTAGTAAGGCGTTGGTCTTCTACGTCTTAGATCCGGGGTCTGACTCACGATGGTCATGATCAGTCGGTGGATTTTCAAGATGCAGAAAATAGACAGCGCCTATGTCGTATGACTATGCAGCATGTCAAGGTATTGGTTTGGCATTGAATGACTGCGGCAAAATTAGAATTCCTTGTGTGGTTTCGCATCGAAGACAGCCCAAGTGCCTCCATCTGGTGGAAAACAGGGGTCAAGATTATCTGTACATTGATATCCTCGCGTTAATGGTGGCACATGAAAGACTGGATCGTACTAAATCTTTAAAGGGATAAAAGACCCCTTACGTTGCCCGTTGGAAACAAAAAAGTGAAATTTTAGGTGGATACTCATTAATTCTCAAATTTTGGGTTTGTATTTTTAGTCTTTAAATTGCCTATAAGACCGACGATTAAGAACATACTTTTCTAAGAATTGCAATTACCTTGTTGCATTTTTAAATGCTTCGCACTATGCAAATCCGTCATGAGTACATATGTTACTGTTGAAAGACAAAACTGGTACATTTTCATCTTCGCTGTAAATATAACCATTCTCATGGTGAAAACATTGGTGAAAGAATAAATATTTCATCTGAAACATCGGTGTAGTTGCTAAATGGTGACATTTTCCAATCTGTTTGGGATAAGGTGAAGTTTTAATACTTTGTGACCAAGGGAACAGGGGGCTCACAAATGTTGAAAAGAGTTTGACATTTATGGACAATACTTAAGCAAAGCAAAAGCTGAGACAAAACTTCGTATTGCTTGTAAATATAAGCTAATGAACAAAAGAAAATAAAATCAATTACCGGAAAGAACAGTTTAGTTTGGAAGAGAGAATTAATTACTTTTCTATCCAAACATTGACATCTCCGAGTCTGAAGCAAACTAAATGAAAAAGCCGAAACAAATGGCCTTTCGCCATTTTTTCACCGAGAAGATCCATTCACTTCAAACCATCAACTATATAGAGCACCTTTAACTATTTACAGTTTCTCTTCAGAAATAAATTTCTTTTCAGAATTCCTGAAGTTTTAAGAAATTGCGTAACATTTCCTTCGTGTCTCATTAAAATCATTAACGCCCCAGATGGAAGTTTAAAGAACGCTGCAAATCAAGCCTCGTGAATATTCATGGGCCGAAAGACAACTGGAAAGGTGATTTTCGGCTTTTAAATGACCGGCAGTTACTTTCGAGGGATTGTGAGGTGTTTCTTAAATAGCCATTTCATGATAATTTCCATTACATTTGGGGAAGAAATTTCGATTTAATTTCTTAGTTCAGCTTTTTTTACGTTCCCTGCAGTTTTTGAGCTCTGCTGAAAATCAGGACTTTGAACCTAATACATTAAAGAGGTAACAAAAACCTATCGTTAACGTTTAGCAACAAAATAAAAAGCGCTTAACTAATTGCTGAGTTCTTTTTACTTTTGTACCAGAGTAGCTGTCTCAAGTAGCACACTTCGTTTTTTAAAGGTTGTTAAATGGATATTAACGCTGGTAACAACCGCTTAAAAATGTTTATAAAACGTTTAAAGGTTATTTGTGCTACCTGGGGTATTTCTTAATTATTAAAATATACGCTTTATTTTTCTTCAATCGCGCGTCATCCCACTGTAGGCCATGACCTTTCGCAGAGTCGATTTCCAGGCTAACCTCCTCCTGGATAGACTCGTGCAGTTTCTAATTTTGAGTCTTGAGATCTGTTTTGAGGCAGTTGATCCACCGGATCCTAGGTCCTCCCAATTTACTGGCTCCCAATGACTTGATTTCAAAGACTCCTTTGGTGGATCCGTCTTTGTTCATTTTATTCACAAGTCCTGTACATTTCAATCTTTGAACAGAAATGAAATGTGTGATGTCTGGTTCCTTGTAAAGTTTATAAATTTCTGAATTGATTCTTCTTCTCCAGATGTCCTCATATTTCAAGCCTCCTAAATTGCTGCGGAGTACTTTTCTCTAAAAAACAGCTAACGATTTTCGTTACTTTCTTTTATTTTCCTTTGTGGAGCAATAATGTCTCTAATTTAAAGACTCTTCTTGTTTGAGCAATTAAGTGCGTTATTCAAGATAAATAAACAAATGAAATCGGTAGCAAAAAGCTTCGGATTGACACCATAACTCGTCCCTCAAATCGTCTTAACCTTTAATTTTGTTCTTATGTACAAAACAGATCAATGATACACCTAGAATTAACACATATGATTTTTAAAAAATAGAGGGGATACGAATGCAGTTTCGAACAAAATGTAGCAGGAGTAAAGAGCCTAATACCGTTTTAGTGCATAAGAGAACATATTGTGGTTCTGCTAAGTTGATCCCTGACCTTTACAATGTTTAGGTCCAACTCAAATCCTGCTAAAAGCTAGAATAAGAACTAAATAAATGACGCGAGCACCATCGCGCAGCTGCTACATTTATATTTTCAGGAGAAAATACGGCAATATTTCAGAAAATTCTAGAGCTATTTATCAGTTTCGAAGTATCACCAAATTTGGCGGATGCTTTTCAGTTTCTCGCCAAGCCTATAGAGCTCTATGTTAAAACAAATGAAAAGCAAGGAAAAAGTAAATACAGGTGAAACAACAAAAACTTGTTCAGTTAGTGAAAATTAATGAAATATACGCCAAAGCTAGCAAGATTGCAACAAATTAAACACATAAGAATAACAAGATTTATAACAACAGTAAAGCATAATCACTTGCTATTCGACAGCTTCTTTAAGTAAACTATGAGTGGTGAATTTAATCCTAACTATGTTTTAAAATTGCTGCGAAAAACAACATTACTTCAACCGTAATGTATTAAACTTTTTTTTTCTTCTCTCCGTTCGTCAATGAATATTTCATTTGCTTTTACCTCAGTAGCTGTTGCTAAAAATAAAGAGCCCTTCTAGTATTCTGTGCGAAGAGTGCCAAATTGTTTATTGATTGGACGCCGGATACCATTCTCAGTGCGTGCTATTGGTGGATTCAAATCCCATCTGGGACCGACAGCCAATTGCGCAGATTAACGGCCTTTCCATTTTAGGCAGCCAGGCGGATCAAAGCGATTATTGGCATAGAGTGGAAGTTTCGAGATTTTGTTTGACTCGACTATGGAATTGTGGCTGCTAATGGTGCATTTCTACTGATTACGTCTGGATTATATTGGAGAATTTTGTAGCGAAGTTTTGCTGGAGTTGGTTTCTTTTTTTGATAATGATGTACTAGTGCAGAGAGCTACTAAATTCTTAAACGTTTCAGCAGAAAATGTTGCTCAGGTGTATAATGAAATAAATTGTCGTGTGGTTTTCTGGTTAAACGTTTCAGCTATTTGTTGTTATATCTTACTTTTCAACAGCTGCTTGTGTCTATGTAACGGAAAAATTAAGCATTTTGTTCTTACTTGTATGCAAATTAAAGGGAGAAATCGTTGTTGCTCTTCAAAAAGATATCCTCTTATAGCGATTTTTTGGTTGTTGTTTAATACATCTTTTATCTGAATTAACTATTTCCGTTTTCCTTAATGCCAAGTAAAGCTACTTGCCAAGTATTTGAGCTGTGTTTCGTTAAATACTTTTAAAATTGTTCTTTTTACTATTTTATTGTTTTTATTCCAGGCATTTCACTAGTTTCGTTAGAAAGTCGAGCTAAAGCAGAAGTAGTATCATTTTTCATCTTTTTCCCCTCCATGAAAGTTTAAAGATTTGCTGCTGACAGTAATTTTTGCAACATCAGCAGCCATTTAGTCAATCATATGAGATCAGAGACTGAACTTAATCTTACAACTCTAAAGTATTTAAAGAAGTTTGTTTCGAATATCTCCATAAATGCAACGTGTTAACAGATTTCCGGCAAAATGAATTAATCTGCTGATCTTTAAATACCTATATTAAATTTATTTTCAATTTTATTAAGCATAAAGAGTTTGTACATCACTTAAGTATTGTTTCAAAAAAAAAACCACTTGCTTTAGAAGCCTTATCTAGATGTTGAAAAAGAGCACTAAAAAAAGAGATAGATGGATCCATCCAGCACCATTGAGCAATAAAACTAGAGCACGTCTTTTGCTACGTGAAAACGTTTGAAATTCTCCGAAACTTTTGAGAAGTGTAACGCATGAGTTTTTGCTGTCTTTCTAGGAGTTAACTATTTTAAGGAGTTCTTGTATCATAAGAGTAAAGAGTTCTTGTATCATAAGAGTAAGGAGTTCTTGTATCATAAGAGTAAAGAGTTCTTGTATAATAAGGTCATAAGAGTAAAGAGTTCTTGTATCATAAGAGTAAAGAGTTCTTGTATAATAAGGTCATAAGAGTAAAGAGTTCTTGTATCATAAGAGTAAAGACTTCTTGTATCATAAGAGTAAAGAGTTCTTGTATCATAAGAGTAAAGAGTTCTTGTATCATAAGAGTAAAGATGAAATAATGGCATTCCTTAAACATTGTTTTGAAAAGTTTTAACTGATCTTAGAAAAACGTTAGTAAGAGTAAAAAAAGAAACACTATTACTTGTGCACTTTCTCTTAGTTGCAAACTGTTATGTATTAGGGAAAGGCCCTTTTCACGTTTTTCTGTGACAAAACAATCAGTGCTATCCTCGTAGCAGTCAATTCTTTTTTCTCCCTTTTTTTTTCCCTATTTTGTTTTCAACGCGTCAAGTTCACGAAATCACGTTCGGTTCACAAATCAAAAATGTCAAAACCGTTTAGTGGCAAACTTGAAAACCATAACGAAGTTAAATCCAAGTTGTTCGAGAAATTGAGCTTTATGTTACTTGGAAGTTGTTTTTCTCGTTAAGACATTTTCTTCAAAGCATCGCTTAATTAATCTCTATAGTTTCACACCATTTAGCGAGTGTTAGTGACACATTCGTCCCTTTTCTTTTTCTTTCTTATAATTAGCGTTTTCCCACACATATACACACATTTTACCGTCCCTGAACACATTCCGTTTTTAAAGTTATTTTTTTCCTTCTCGCATACAAACATGCACGTACGTATGGGCAACAAAGCCGTGGTGGCCTGTTTTGATAAGGCTTCGAACCCGTAACTGGAGGGTCCCGGTTTCAATGCCAGCCACTCGGAAGATCCTCAGTGTTCGCTGATGGTAATTGGGGCACGTTAAATAGATCGTGGTCACGTAGTATCCTTGGTTCTCATCCCAAATCAACACTTCTGGTGGTTGTTGAACCAGGTGTCGCTCGGCACCTGGTCTGGAGCAAAAACAGAGCTGTCTTCACTGCGGCATCTAACCTATTGAGCCGTGGAATGCGAATCAAAAGCAGCAGCTAAAGCTGCAATCTGTATGTGGCAAAACATGGCGTTCTGATCGCGAACTAAGAAAGAAAGAAAGAAAAAAGTATTTCGTCTTAGAAATGAAACATTTTCTTCTGACATGTGAAGCAACATTTGAACACATATTTTGGGGTGTGGAAAAGAAAAAGCTTAAGGATTTTTGAAAAAAAGGGCCGTAACCAGACTTAAGTTTCGGGGAGGGTTTTACCAAACATTTTTCTCGTAAAATCTATAAAGTCCATAAAATTTGATTTCATGTTCTATATTCTGTTGATTTTTATTACAATATATGTTATAAGGGTATTAACATGATAAATGTTAAAAAAAAATGACTCCTCTTTTCAATGAAGAGAAAGAAAAATCTGGATAGATGAGTTTTCCCATATACGCGCATTCGAATTTGTACGTTTGAAATTTCTATCTTAAGGGGGGGGGCACTCATAAGGTGTGTTAAACATAGAGTTTGATACTTACAAATTTGAAAAATGTTGGTGTTTTTTAGTGATATTAAAAATTTAAAGGAAAAGATGTATTGTTAAAAAATTATGTTTGCTGAAATTATGTCCTCTGCTCACTGAAACTCACCAAATCTCAAATACTGCTTCGCAACCTTATTCGGTTCGTGACTATTTATATCGTTTGTTTCGAAGAATCAGATTAAAAAACACGTTAAAAATTCGAACGATTAAAGTTAAACTAAAATCTGATAAAAAGGGTACACTTGAGCAGAGTTAAACAACATACATAGCAAACATAATTAATAACAACAATAAAAATATGAATATTACAGAAAAAAACACTTATTTTTTTACAATTAATTAACAATGATAATTTCATTTTGCAAATAGTTTCAAAATAAATAAGAAAATTAAAATAGAAAATCAGTAATATTTTTTTAGTGAGGAAGTATGGAAAGCATATTTTGGAATTGTTTTGAAAATTTTTGGAAGAGGTTTGAACCCTAAAAACCCGCCCCTTAAATATGGCCCTCTTAAAAACTAATTTGGTTCTAATTTAAGAAAATAATGCTTGGTAAGCAAGGAAATGTTAATTGACAGTAAAAACCAGGGAAATCTGTAGAAAATGTGAACGCATAGTCATAAACTCATCAGTATCAGCTATCAATACAAAAGTGCTCGAATGCACCAACTCAATTGAGGCGAAAATAGTAACTTTTTTCTTGAAAGAAAATTATCTATTGGAAATGATCTCTACTGTAAGTGCAATGAAAAAAGGCACGTATCTGTCAATCGCAATAAAACTCTACTTGTAAAAGCAAGAAGTAGAATGCTCTTTCTCTTTCGAATCATACATTTTTCATCAACTGTCCAGTAGCAGTACGCGTTTTCTTTCATTATTATTTAAACAGACAGCAACGTGATCAACGTCAAGTTTCTTTTAAGGAAAATCCGAAAATGGAACTATTCCTTTCAGAAACCAAGCACGTCTAGATACTAGGTGCTATATACCTTCTGTGTTCTAGATTGAAACAAAAGTAAAGAGAAATAAATGCATACGAATTTCTGAAATCGAGGTGTTTTATAAAATATGTTCGTCAATTTTTTTTTCTTTTTCTTTCTAATAAAAGCTTTTACGTCTCTACATAACATTTTCAGTAACTTCTTTAGGGAAACAGTTACATTTTACAGTTTTACATTTTTACAAGTTTCATATTTACAGCAGTACACTTTAAAAGCAATTCATCAGAGATGGAACATAGGCAAACATCAAAGGAAAGAAAAAAATAAGACGATTTGAAAAGCATGCCTAATATTTATGCTTTTAAATTTATTTTATATATATATATATATATATATATATATATATATAATATATAAAATTCTTGTGTCACAGTTTTCGTTGCCATACTCCTCCGAAACGGCTTGACCGATTTTGATGAAATTTTTTGTGCTTATCCAGTATCTATGAGAATCGGCCAACATCTATTTTTCATCCCCCTAAATGTTAGGGGTAGCCCACTCCTAAATTTTTTTTATTCGCACATAACATCTAATCTACTGAACCGATTTGGAAGATTTTTTTTCATCGATAGGAGATGGTGTAATATTTGTTCACTAGAAAAAAAGTTATGATCGAAAAACTAACATTTCATGTCATTTAAAACAATATGTGTTATCGTAAATCCTTACTTCAATGAGCGACCGGATGGTCAAGTGGTTATGCGCGTCAGGTTGAAGTTCCTGATGGAATGAGATCGAATCCAGGCCCGCAAGGATTTTTTCGAACAGCTGCATGTTTTTTTTTTTTTTTTTTTGAATGATTTTAATGATTGTAATGTCCTTATGCAGGTACATCCCCTCATGAGCATCTACCCCATATTTTTTTATAGTACAAAATGACAGTTTTGGTCGGATCTTTGTTAAAATTGGCAATGGGGTCCTTCGATGCTGTAGAATTTTCTTATGGACGTTTGCGCCATTTTTGGGGGCTTTGAATCGATTGTGGCAATAAATGGTTTTTGATTTGCGGCACTTATATTATTTTTTCAAAAATTATATACACTATCAATTATATTATGTTAATTTTTGTACCTTTATAAAATTCTGTATTTTATACCTTGCATTTACGTCAAATTCAAGGTAAAATTAAAAGTCAAAAATTCTGAAGAAGATAAATATATTGTAACGAGTCCGTAGCACCTTCAACTTTCATCAAATGAGCATTCCAATCTTGAGGAAGTAACTATAAATTTATTTACAAGTATGTACACTATTTACAATAAGAGCAGAAAACAATTGCTAAACATCAGCAATTAGGCAGCAAACACTACACTGTACTCTCAACAGTAATTCAGCACCACGTATCTAACGTGAACAGTAATTAAGCAATTACAAAAGCAAAACAAACATTCGCCCAAGCGAATAGCGAATAAAACGAGTCACCAGAATCAAATCTGAAAACAACTGACTGACTTGTGTTCAAGGCCAGCTATTTATACACGGAAAGAATTCCCGACAACTTTCTAGTAATATCTGGAATATTCCAAATCATTCATAACTTTAAACAATTCATTCAAGAAAACGCTAGAAATAAAAAGAAAAACACCACTCCGAGCGAAAATTTCTTCACGCTTATTAAAGTTAGGGCAAGTGTAAAAACTACAAAGTGTTACGGGGCCGGTATACAAGTGATAAAAGTGATATCTTCAGATACTTTTGCAACATGACGTCAGATAAAACCAAAACTAATGAAAATGATGCAAGGCAGGAAAAACAACAACTATTTACAAGATTTGTAACATTGCCCCCTTCCCAAGGACTGCACGCCCCGGGCAGTACAATCCCCAGAAAGGAAGCAAGGGAAGACTTACAGATGCACACATTACATGATGACCAATCATAAACATGATAAACAATAACAATGAGAACATGAACGAAATAATAACATTGATAGAGTAATATTACAAACAATTAAAGGCAAAAGTTATTTACAAAATTTACAAACAAATTACCATGGTAGCTTTAGATTTACTTTACGAACTATGGCCATAGTATGGGGCTAGCCGATCATAATGTACAACCCTAGGTTTTGAATGTGATGACTTCTGAATCCTCACTACGACGTCGTTCAGCCGGTGAAGGACTGTGTAGGGTCCATCCCAATGCGACTGCAATTTGGGTGACAGACCTTTACGTCGGATGGGATTCCATAGCCATACTTTGTCACCTTCTTGAAAGTCATGACCAGTGGACCTTGTGTCGTATCGGGTCTTCATCTTCTCCGTTGCGATGTTGATTCGCTCCCGTGCGAAGTGATGAACGTCTTCCAACCGGGCCTGGAGATCCTGGACGTACTCCTCAGGCGATGAAGGCGTATCTGGAGGGAGACCGAAGACGAGATCACAAGGTAGCCGAAGCTCTCGGCCGAAGAGCATCTGTGATGGGGAATATCCGGTGGTCTCGTGGACAGCACTGCGGTAGGCCAGCAGAAACAGAGGAAGTTTCTTGTCCCAATCCTGTTGATTTTTGGAGACCATAAGCGAGAGATTATTAAGGATTGTCCTGTTGAATCTCTCCACCATGCCGTCCGATTGTGGGTGTAGTGGTGTCGTTCGAGTTTTCTCAATTTTGAGGATATCACATAGGCCCTTAAACACAGCAGAGATGAAGTTTCTTCCCTGATCGGAATGGATCTGCAAAGGGGTCCCATATCTCGAGATCCAATGCTGGACTAGAGTCTCTGCTACAGTGGTAGCTTCTTGATCCGGAATGGAATATGCTTCGGGCCATTTGGTGAAATAGTCAATGGCAACGAGGATGTATTTGTTCCCATCAGTAGTTTTCGGTAGAGGACCAAGAATGTCGATCCCGATTCGTTCGAAAGGAGCTCCTACGTTGTAAAGATGTAGCTTCCCGCGGCTTCTTCTCTTCGGTCCTTTACGGGCAGCACAGGCGTCACAAGAATGACACCACTTCTCTACGTCATCCTTCGTCTTGCTCCAGAAGAAGCGCTCTCGAACCTTGTGGAGGGTTTTCAAGATACCAAAGTGTCCTCCAGTTGGACTACTGTGCAGTTCCTTTAGAACGTCTGGAATTCTTGATCTGGGAAGGAGTAACTGCCATTTGAATGCTTTACCATCGTCAGATTCCCATTTCCGATACAGGACGCCATTTCGCAGCTGGAGAGATTTCCATAGAGCCCAGTATCTTTTCGTTGCAGGACTGTAGATAGAAACGTCTTGCCAACTAGGTCGCCGACTGTCCTTTTCCATTAACTCTATGATAGGCTTTAGGTCTGGGTCTTCAAGCTGATCTTTTCTTACTTGGTCGTCACTCCATGGATCGGGATCTGAAGATGTTGATGTAGCAGTAACTTGGCAGGCAGTAGGGATTGTCGTCCCGTACTGTTTCTCTATTCGGGAGCAATAATGGCAGTTCTCGGAACAAGGTCTTCTTGACAATGCGTCAGCATTACCGTGTGACAAACCTTTTCGGTGCTTAATCTCGATGTCATATTCCTGGAGCCGCTGTATCCACCTGGCTACCTGGCCCTCTGGATTCTTGAAATTCAAAAGCCAAGTTAAAGAGGCATGATCGGTCCGGAGCAGGAATTTACGGCCGTAGAGGTAATGATGGAAATGTTCTACAGCTTTAACTATGGCGAGCAATTCCTTTCTCGTGACACAATAATTTCGCTCCGACTTGGATAAGCATTTGCTCCAGTAGGCGATGACATGTTCGTTACCGTCTATTTCTTGAGATAAAACAGCTCCAACGCTCTCGTGGCTCGCATCAGTGTCAAGTATGAAGGATTTTCCAGGCTGAGGATAAGAGAGAATAGGCGTTGATGTTAAAGCCTCCTTCAGCTGTAGAAATGCATCCTCGCATTCTTTGGACCATTCAAATTTTTGTTTGCTCTCCGTCAGCTTATGCAAAGGTCGTGCAATATTGGAAAAACCCTTCACAAACTTCCTGTAGTACGTGCAGAGCCCCAGGAAACTTCGCAGCTGATGGACATTTTCGGGGCGGCTCCAATTCTTGACTGCAGATACCTTATCTGGATCTGTTCGTACACCTTCGGAAGAGATAATGTGACCAAGGTAGTTCACCTCACGGCGGAACAAATTACATTTGGACGGGCTTAACTTCAGGTTGGCTTCCTTAAGCTTTTGCAGCACCTTCCTAAGATTAGCCAAATGTTCCTCAAAACTGCGTCCTATGATGATAATGTCGTCCAAGTAGACAAGACAGGATTCATAAGACAGTCCTCGTAACACTGATTCCATGAGACGCTCGAACGTGGCTGGTGCATTGCAGAGGCCGAAGGGCATCACTTTGAACTGCCACAAGCCTTGTCCGGTTGTAAACGCCGTCTTCTCTCGGTCGTCGGGGTGTATCTCCACCTGCCAGTAGCCGCTCTTTAAATCCAGGGTCGAAAACCACTTGTGTCCGGAAAGGGTGTCCAGAGTGTCATCGATCCGTGGAAGAGGGTAACTGTCCTTCTTGGTGATGTCATTCAGGCGTCGGTAGTCAACACAAAATCTGGTGGAGCCGTCTTTCTTTCGGACCAAGACGATAGGGGATGCCCAAGGACTGGATGAGGGTTCGATGACGTCATTCTCCTGCATCTCTTTCAAGAGGATCTCAACCTCTTCCTTCTTGGCGAACGGTAGTCGTCTTGGATGCTGCTTGATAGGGGGATGATCTCCAGTGTCGATCCTATGCTGCGTTAAATTCGTGCGACCAACATCCTCGGATGTAGATGAAAACACCTGCTTGAAGTTGTCCACCAATTTTTCCGCAGCGTATCTTTGATCCGTCGATAATGGTGCACTCCCAATTAATTTCGAAGTCAAGGACTCGGAAGACACAGTCTCGGAGGAATCAATTCTTCTGATGATGCAGTTTACGGGAGTACAAGTTGCCAACACTTCTCCTTTCTTAATATTCCTCGGTCTTTCACTTACATTGGCGACTCTCACAGGAACTGCATTCCTTGAAAGGTCCACAAGCGTAGATGCCACCAGTACTCCGTTTGGGCTATTATTCTGGTTAGGATATTCAATGAGGCCGAATTTAAAGCTGTTGTTTTCCTTGAGGGAGCCAGGTATTAGTACTTCTGATCTAGAGGGAATCAATAAATCTGTTTGGGCTATTATTTGATGAGCGGATTTTAAGTTATTTTCGGTGTTGAAAATTGCTATGTCTTCCCTCGTCGAGTGCAGCTCATTATTTTTAAAGTCGATAGAAAAATCAAATTTTCTCAAAAAGTCCAGTCCGAGAATGAAGGGATCTGTAATGTCAGCGACGAATGCCGTGTGATGGTAAGTGGCGCTTCCGAACATTATTTCTAAGTTCACTTTTCCTTCAATCTCGATTTTGTCACCTGTCACAGTTTGGAGAGTAACGCAGGGCGGCGTCCATAAGATCTTGAGTCCAAATTGACGAGCCACATCAGTCTTAATGATGGTAACGTTGGCTCCTGTGTCCACAATCATTTCGCAGGGAAACCCATTCACATAAGCGTAAATGAAGAGTCCGTTGCAGCCGCCAGTTCTTGGGGAAATCTGGAAAACTTTGGGAGACGTCTTCTTTTCTTGGCGAGCTTCGCAATTCCTTCGTACGTGGCCCTCACCGCCACATTTCCAGCACTTCAGTGGTTGTCTACCTTGGTCTTTGTGAGCCGAATCTTCTTCAGGGTCCCCGACATCTCTTTGATTTGTCGCTCAATGTCCGAGAGACGAGTTGAGTTCGAATCCTGGGCACTCACTTCCACGCCCCTGATTGAATGGCGATCCTTGCGGGACGTTTGCTGTGCAGCCTCGAACTTCATTGCGTAGACCAGACCGGATTTAAGATCTTTAATGTCCGCCATCCGGAGAGCCGTCTGAACTTCTGGACTTCGCACTCCGTCTATGAAGTAGTTCAGGGCCAGGCTATCGCGAACATCCGAAGGACAGTTCGAGAAGGCGAGATGGGAAAGCCTCTCAACGTCTGCTGCAAAAACTTGCAAAGTCTCTCCAGCCCTCTGGAGTCGGGATTTCAGCTGGAGTTGGCTGAATTCTTTTTGGCATGCTTGGCCAAAGCGAAGCTCCAAGGCCGATGATAAGGCTTCGAAGTCACAGAGCTTGTCCTCTGGGAAGGTCTGTAGTATGTCAGCTGCATCCCCTCTCAGCGAGGCTGCAAGGTGACAGGCTTTCGTGGAAGAGTCCCAAGAGTTTGCTTCTGCAACGATGAGGAACTGCTTCTTGTAAATATTCCACGAGGTCTTCCCGTCAAACGTGGCCAGTTTGATGGATGGACGAGAAGTTCCAGCTGCAGCTATACAGTCACTTGAGGTGTTGGAGGATGCTGATAACTTCGATTCAAGTTCTTTAATTTTCTTTTCCACGTGGTTTTCTACTGTGGTGATTCGATCTTCTAGAGCCTCCACTTTATTTTCCATGTTGATAAATTTAGTTTCCACCAAACTTTTCATTGACGTTAGATCACTCTTAATTTCTTCTTGGCTTGAAGTTATGCTCGATGTCAAATCACTCTTTAGTTGTTCTTGATTAGTAGCCAGAGTCGCCATATCATTCTTTATTTGCTCTTGATTAGTAGCCAGATCATTTTTTAATTGTTCTTGATTAATAGCCAGATCATTTTTTAATTGTTCTTGATTAGCGGCCATGTCATTTTTAACAGCGTTGATCGCATCCAGGAGTTGTTTCAGTTGTTCATCCATTGCTCGAGTAATTACCATAAAATTCCGAAGTCAAAAAGTCCTTAGGAAGAAAAGTCCAAGTTCACAGGTAATTCCAAGAAAGTCCTTGAAGATGCCCCACGTTGGGCGCCAAAATTGTAACGAGTCCGTAGCACCTTCAACTTTCTTCAAATGAGCATTCCAATCTTGAGGAAGTAACTATAAATTTATTTACAAGTATGTACACTATTTACAATAAGAGCAGAAAACAATTGCTAAACATCCAGCAATTAGGTAGCAAAACAGTACACTGTACTCTCAACAGTAATTCAGCACCACGTATCTAACGTGAACAGTAATTAAGCAATTACAAAAGCAAAACAAACATTCGCCCAAGCGAATAGCGAATAAAACGAGTCACCAGAATCAAATCTGAAAACAACTGACTGACTTGTGTTCAAGGCCAGCTATTTATACACGGAAAGAATTCCCGACAACTTTCTAGTAATATCTGGAATATTCCAAATCATTCATAACTTTAAACAATTCATTCAAGAAAACGCTAGAAATAAAAAGAAAAACACCACTCCGAGCGAAAATTTCTTCACGCTTATTAAAGTTAGGGCAAGTGTAAAAACTACAAAGTGTTACGGGGCCGGTATACAAGTGATAAAAGTGATATCTTCAGATACTTTTGCAACATGACGTCAGATAAAACCAAAACTAATGAAAATGATGCAAGGCAGGAAAAACAACAACTATTTACAAGATTTGTAACAATATGTTAAAAATTAAAGTAACTATTTTTTGTGATTTTCATATTGGTTGTGACCAAAAAACATCATTACAAACAAATAAAATGTATCAAACACCATGAGTGTTGAGTTATTAGGCAAAATCTGCTGTGTAAAGTTTTTTTTTTCACTGCTAGAGGGGGGGTATGAACGAGCATTAAAGTAACACAAATTTTTAATGATGTATAATTTTAAGGAATAAATTATAATAACTTAAAAATAATGTTTGCCTTTTGTTATTTTTATATTCCTTCATCGTTCACAGCACTCCATGCTTATTTCACGCATGTACCACATTCTTACATACATACAATATACACATTCTACCATACATACATACATACATACTTACAATAAGTAAGCTATTTTTTGTCTACACTAGAAATTACTAGGAAATTATTTATATGGCAAAACAACGTTTGCCGGGTCAGCTGGTATATATATATATATATATATATATATATATATATATATATATATATATATATATATATATATATATATATATATATATATGATTAAACTGCATAAACAGTCAGTAAAATAAGGAAATCTAGAAGTTGCAATGATATACTAAATATGAAAACCAATGTTAAAAGCACAAAATGGAAAGTAATCACTTTTAATTGAATCGTTTATTTCGAAAAGGTAACATCTCTATTTTGATTTCCTCTGTTAGTCCAGTAACCTAGTATATCGTAAGTTGCATCAAATGGTGGTAGAAAGTTTCTTTTTTTTATCTTGCTTGGGATGTGACCAGGATGAAAAATCCAAGTTTTCGACCTCGGCAGCCTCCCGGATCACTTTCGAAAATCCACAAAACTGCTAATTTTTCGCACTTTTTTTGCTTTTTCCCTATTTTGACCATGAAGAAGCCCAGTTTTGGCAAATATCATACTTACGCATTTAAACTAGATTAAATTTCCTACACTTTGAAAAAAAATGAAGTTTCTAGCTATAATAGTTTTTAAGATACAGCTTTCCCAAGTTTCGAAAATTTTCAAAAATTTGAAAATTTTAACGAATTTTCATGTTTTATTATGTGCTAGCCACCAAGGCGGCAAGGGTAGCCGCCACGGAGGCTACCCTGACCTCCCTACCTTGTTAAAACCGCCTGCGGTGGGTTGATGTGCACCGCCTTCGGCGGTGTACTTTGGGTTTTTAGCATAGCGCACTTCTAGAACCATTTCATTCTCAACACTTCACTTCGGAGAAGTTTGGACCACTCTGGAGATGGCAGGGGAAAGCGGAACTGTATTGTAAGAGGAGAGAGGTCACTATTAACAACAAGAGGACTGATATTAAAATACGAAATTTATTTAACAAACGATTTTAACAAGGGTATACAAAAATGGTAAATGAAATTCAAGAAAAACAAAATGAGGATTAAAGGTATTTCCTCCTTTTAGAAGGACCAGGGTCAAGCAAAACCGAAAGTTCTTCTCCTTTACTGCCATTTTCCTCTTCCTGCACCTCCTGAAACGGGATGAAAATACCTAAATGTTGATTATCTCAAAAAAAAAAATATATATAGGGATTTTGAAGATAATGTTTTTATATTGGAGACTTAAAGGATATTGACGTTATGAAAATCTCAAAACTGGCATGCAATAGCCAAGTTTTTCCCTCAGTGTCATGGAAAAAATATATACACAACACACTTGCAATTCTTTGTCAAGAAGTTCTGATCTAAATCCAGCACATTTATGGGAAAGTATTAATTAATAGAAAGGAATAATACGAGTGTTATTACCTGAAACTGTTCCTCAACTTGTTCTAGAGCATCTCCGGCAAGTTGGCTTGGAGAGTCAAGCAGCCTATTCAATTCGTCGTAGAGCTCCTCCAAATCATTGGTAATGACATCGACGTCTATCGCAGTTTCAGGTCGGTTTTCGCAGGACTGGTCATTGCAGATTCTGCACACAATTGAACACTTCAAACCTGCCTTCCGGCAGCTGCAAGCATTTCTGCATCCCTTCTTGCAACTGCAGGAAATCATCTTCAGTAGGTTTTCGGGGGCTACTTCTTTCGACATCATCTTTGGAGAAAGGCCTTGATCTGTAGTAATCCATTCCTATTCGAGAGAATTCTTTCTGTAACCCAGCCATTGCTGCACCTGGTGGTATGTACGAAGTGAATGTTGTTTTGCAGCATCTTGCGTAGGAGGAA